>CAUYQG010134445.1:0-35777 GCA_963574415.1 Tarsius wallacei | reverse complement strand
TAAGAGATAAGATAGACAAGTGGGACCTCATCAAACCAAAAAGTTGCTGTAAAGCAAAAGAAAACATCAAGAGCATGGGGAGACAGCCCACAGGCTGGGAAACAATATTTGCCAACTGCATATCTGACAAAGGCCTAACATCCGGGATCTACAAGAAACTCAAACATGCAGAAAGGAAAAAAACAATCTCATTAAAAAGTGGGGAAAAAACATGAATAGCTTTTCATTATTTTAATAACATGTGTGTGCTCTTTTTAAGTATTTAAATGCTAAAGATAATTTATTATGGCAGAATTATGGTTTTAATAAAATGTTTAGAAGTATTTGCATTAGAGATCAGTACTTAGATATTTGGAACATTTTAATTGTAAAGATCCATATGTTTTAATTATTTTAGTTATAAGGTATGTACAAATATTTAAAGGAATGTTGATTGTTTAATGATTAAAGAAATGCTAATTGTTTATTAATTCATAAGACTATTAAATTGAATATTAAACAAAGCACAAATGGTGGTGAGTTCCAAAGGATGCCAAATATTGAGGACTACTGTGTCTTTAGTTACTGTGATAGAGTTAATTTAATGAACATACGTTATTTTTTAAATGAAAAAGAAAAACTTGAAAATGCAAGTTAACAACCCCATCTTCACTTGATCCACCCCACCCTGTAACACACCATAGATCCCTCCACCCCAGACACAATGCAGATGAATGAATTGACACAGTTATGCAGGCTCAGGGCTGGGGCCCAAGAATGTTCTGACCAAGTTTCTTGTTTACGCCACATGCGATGGTGTTATAGAGATTCATGCGGCATTGCTCTAGTCATGGAAGACTGACAGTCCTGGTGAATTAAGACAGCAGCAGTGGGCTGTAATAGCATGCTTGGAAAGAGATCTAGTTTATTCTTAGGCTTGCTAGTAACTGGTTTGTGGCGGGGCCATCTCTTCGCTTCCTTATGCTTCAGTTTCTTTGTCTCCTCAATATGAAACTTAGGATTGCATTTTCCAAAATCTTTTCCAGCTCTCTAATTCTATCAAATATTGTAATGAATGCTTATTAATTTCAGGAACAGAGGGAGACTTGCTAACCTTTAGATGCCAGCACTTCAGGAATCTGCATCAAGCATTTACTACCAAAAATGCAAAAGCACCCTTGAGTTGTTCCAAGAAGTACCACAGTTTTCTGTCCTCTTCAGTTTTACAGACATTCATTGAGATGCTCCTGGTGTTCCTTTCATTTTCTTTACTTTTTAAGCTTATTCTTTTACCACCATTTTATTGGGCTTTTAGAAGGTAGGAAAAATGATTGGGTCAATCAGCCATCTTAAACTAGTACACCCCATTTTACTCAATTTTGATTTTTCAATAGTATTGTCTTCTTGGGACCTAGGGTCCTACCTCCTTGCCTAATCAGAGATAGTCTAAATCCAGTTTTATTTATTTGGATTTAGACAATTGGGTTCTCTAAAATGCAAAGGTGTCACTACCAGCCCCTAAGTGTTTCAGAAATTATTTGCCAGCATTTAAAAAGTAAATACTCCTAACTTTTCATTTTAAACCAAGCTAGGAAGAGAAAAAGTAGCACCACAAATTTTAGAGATCATGGGAAAATTGCCGTATCAGGCTTTGGTCTATATCTGTGGTTCATAAATCTTAGCATGCATTAGAATCACTTGGAGGGTTTGTTAAAGCACAGATTCTGGGCCCCAGTCCTAGAGTTTCTAGTTCGACAGGTCTGGAGCAGGGCCTGAGAGCTTTTATTTCTAGCAAGTTCCCAGGTGATATCAAGGATGCTGGTCTAGGAACAATCTTTTCAGAACTACGGGCCAACATGGGATACAACGTTTAGGTGCTGAACGGTAGTTGTTGAATACCTACTTTGCGTCAAGCATTCTTATGGACACCAGGGACATGCTAATGAGCAAAAGAAATGTGGTTCTTACCCATGATGACCTTTTCTGATGGATTTTCTAGTTTTTAGCTAGGGGTTTTAGTTAAAAATGCTGCCCGGTGTACAAGTTCTCTTCACAATTCTAAATCACTCCACGCTCATTTCCTTCTCGTGCCTCATCCTGGTTCCCTTCCCCAGAAATCCTCTCCTTCTCCCTTCCTCTTCTCCTTAACCACTCCAAGTCAGGCTGGTACCTCAACTCAGTCTCTCTCTCTCTCTCTCTTTCTCTCTCTCTCTCTCTTCCCTACCTAGCCCTCAGTCCTACTTTCTCCCCACATGTCTGCCATGGCAGTTGAGCTCCTAACACAGGCTTCATTCTTCTCTGATCTGGATTATCTGCCTCGTTTGTATCCTCACTGTTGGAATACCAACAAGGCAAGGGCTGTGTGTTATATTCCTTTATAACTCCAACTCTCAACTCCTCAAACAGCACGATAAATAATACTCCAAAAGCTAAACATAAGCTTGTTCATAGATTCACTAGGTGTCCAACCTCCCTTTTGGAGGAGGTGGGGTAGAATTAAAGTTGCCTCTACCAACAACAACATGTCAGACCACACGGTCAGACGGTGTTTGTGGTAGCTGGGGTGGAGTAAAGGGATCGGAAATCAGCGGGGGCCAGGGGAGGATTGTATTTAGTTTAGGATTTTACTAACTGGGAAGGAACCAAGAGTGGTTAATTTCCCCTTCAGGACAGAGTTTGTCTTCTACATGGAGATCCTTCCTAAAATATGTAATATAGTCAAAATGAACTGGAGAGTAAGTGGAATCTAATGACTATTGATATTTTCTGACTACTAGTTCTTAATTTTGCTGAAAATTAGTTCTGAGCCAGTTATAACTGAATAAATAGGTCTGAGCTCACATTTTTTTTTTTAGTGCAATTGGATTAACTGGAAATTAACTGCCACATTCTGGTCCAAATAGACTAAGATAACAATGAAACTCTGTTAATCCTAAAATAGATTGCTACTTAGAAATAGAAGAAAAGTACTTTAGAGTTGTAAGAATCTTTGAGCTCCTCCAAGAATAATAGTATCAAGTAGTAGTTAAATGTGTGGGCTCTGCACCTGGTCTAACCAAGTTTGAATCTTTACTCTGCCACTGACCACCTGTGTGATCTTTGGAAAGTTTCTTAGTCTCTCTAAGTCTCAGTTTTCTTCTCTGTGTAGAATAAAACATTACAAAGTATTGCCTAATAAAGAACTAATGGAAGAAATAAATGGTGGTATCCTAACGTGCATAGAACTCCTTGAACAAGGACTGGCATGTAGTATTTGGTCAATAAATGGGAGTTATTATGTGGTTTACCTCATCATTTTACAGATACAGAAACTGAGGCTCAGAGTAATTGCAGTAATTTAGGGATAGAGCTAAGATAAGAACTTAGGACTTCTGAATTCCAGCTCCACTCTCTATTCAGGGTAACTTGTCATTTGCCGCTCACTCTATAATTTGGATTTTTCTAGTATATAATTTATGAAAACTTGGATAGTGAACTTTCTGTGAAAATTGGGTTTCAAGTTGAATATATTGGGTTATTCAGTACATAACCCACTTGTGAAAAGAACTATTTTTCAAGCTCTTTAATGGTATTTTAATAAATCAACCATAAATGTTATTTATAAAGTAGTTACAAGTCATTCTTAACTGCTTAATTGAAAAGTCCTATTCTCAACAACACTAATTTGACTGTTGTCTAAACCAATTTGAATTGTGGTATATATTTATGTGTTTTGAAAACTGCATTTATTAGGACAGAGTTAGAATCCTCAGATACTAAGAAGCCCTCTGGTCACACAGCCCTATCCATATAGGAAATGGCTATTCCAAAAGGTCCCTAATAGGAACAGTTATCTTTTGCTGAATAATTTCAGTGAGAACAAAATCATTATGCCCAACACAGCTGGTTCTATGTTTTCACTCTTGTGGTGGTCAAAATGTGCTTCAAATTCTCAGATAATCTTAAATCCAGCATATACATATTACCTAATATATTCCAGAAGCTGCTGTCATCATTGGTCAACTTGAGAGTTCTCACAGTTTTCAGCAATAGAGCATGGGGAATTTATGCTTTATTTACTTTACAGTATAAGCACTGACGGATTCCAGGTAGTCTACCTAGTCCAGACGGGAGCCAGTTGCCTTGGACCAACTTGGTGCTCAATATAGAGCAGTTAAGTCGAAAAGGTCAGAGATGTCGTAATTTATTGATATTAGGTATGTTGATAAAAGTGATTAAAATGTCATTTTAGGGGATGATTCTCCAGAGAGTAGGCTCAAGATGAATGCTCGGTCTAAAAAAAGAAAAACAGAGAGTAGGAATATATTTTTTTTCATGAAAATGTGGCTCCATTTAAAAGCTGTGTTAGGATGATTTGGGTTGTAAGAGGCAGTAACCTTCTTAAGGAGAAAGGGGAATTGTGTTGGCTCATACACCCACAGGATGATGGGATTGGGTGCTGAAATCAGCTACTCATTCTCATATCAACTTTTCTACGAGGCAGGAGCCCTGTTGGCTACCTGCCATGAGTTCATATCCTTTGCAGTCGGTGAAAAGAGGGAAATGTGGTCCTCTTCCTCCTGCTCCAGTTGAATGACCTAGGGAAAAATTCTGAAAGGCCTGACTTGAGCCCTGTGCCCAACCATGGACAGTTGTCAGGGACTGGGATGTGAATTGCTCTAGAAATGCCCAGAAGAAAGGGGATACCATTCTGAGCACACACAATGTGCCCACCATAGCTAGCATGTTTTATTGTGCCGGGTGCATGTACTCTTTCATGTACTTCTCCTAGAACAAGAACCATGATTGCAGAAGATATCTGTGGGGCACACTGAATTGTTCTAGGGAGCCTGGACTGGAAGATAAAGGGGGAGCCCTAAGTCACAATGAGAATGCAAAGTTGGACCCCCACAGCAGAGTACTTTCTCCTGTTAACCTGAGTCAACAGGAACAGAAGTGGACCCCAAAGTCAATCCCCTTCACCTATCCCACCCAGCCCAAAACACCTCTTCCCATTGATATAGATTCAGATATGAAGGGGTCTGAAGTTCATACAAGTTGGGGATCCCTATATGACCTTGCAAGCACAATGTTAGTGCCCTTTAGCTGTGTCTCTCAAGGAAAGGAGTCTTGAAACATAAGCCTCATTTGCTTCATGATAAATCTGCCTCTAGGAACATGTATCACAGCAAACTGCAATTGAAACAAGGATTTAAACAGACATCTGTGATCTCAAATATCCATTCTTCTAGGACAACACCAAGAGGACCCCTCCCCACTGGCACTTGTCTTTCAAGAACTTCTATAATTCAGACTTTAACTGATTTTGTTTAACTCTCTGATTGTCCTTCTACCTCAATGAACTCAAATCCTGGAAATGTATCATTTGTATAATTATTTACATTTGACTCCCTCCCATTCCACAGATGAATTTTCTCTCCTTCACAAAATATGGTCACTGATTAAGGAGAAACGGGCTTGAGAACACCACTTACTCCAAGGCAAACTCTTTGGCCTCAGTGACAGGAGCTTGAACCTGACGTTCCCAGCCACTGCACTGCTGAAACTGATAGTCTAGTCATGTAGGGATTTTCCTGACTCCGTGTCTGTCTCCCCATGGCTGTTTATTTGTACTGCTGTCTGCCTGAGTTTGGGACACTGACCTTATAAGCTGCTTCCTCAGCCCAAGCCTGTAGCCAGAGAACTAGGAGTGTCCTTTTGGCGCTGCCTGCAGCCAATTGGAAGGACCTGGCTATTGATTCACTGTGGAACTGGCTTGGGGTAGGAAGAGGGGGAGGGGATTTTGGGGTAGAAAGAGGAAAGGAAAGAGAACAACAAGAGAAAGAGAGAGAGAGAGACTTTAAAATCCAGTGCCAAGCCAGCTGTGGCTCTCTGGACAGCTGAGTCATAGACGATCAGGCAATTCAGTTGGAAAGCCGACTGTGCGTACTAACTTTTGGGTTCCAGCTGCAGTGAGGCTTAGTCAAATAAAAAAAAGTTAAAGAAAAGAGAACCACAGTTTAATCTCAGATAGCACTTCATCCCGAGAGTCTCTGTGATCAGAGGTGAAGGAAAAGGAGCTGGTTTCCCTGCAAATGAGCCTCTGTCCTTGTAGTTAGTCAAGGATCTCTTGGAGAAATCGGAATGTTGCTATTTCATTTTTTAATACATAAATTACAGTAATTGCTAGAATATGCTGGCTGCTTGCTTCTTATTGGAACTGGATAAAGGTTGTCTTAAAATGTCGGCCACTGAGTCACAAGTTCATAATCAGCTGTGTTGTGGCCGGATTTGGCAGTTCCGCTAGATACAAGATCATTTTTACAAAAATAATTGAAGGGATGGTTGTATGTCTAAAATTTACCCCAAATAAAAAAGGATCTCCAAAGGATGGTAAGGGAGGCTTGAAAGGAATCTAAGAGACACAGATACAAGCAGAGTGAACCACCACTCTCCTAGGCAGGGAATCACCCAGACGCAACAAGGTGTACCCGCCTGCTGTGGGGTCTACTCATAGTCTTCACTGGTTCACTGAATTTGTGAAACAAGGTTGGTCTGTTGTCAGTGCTGCTATGAGCAAGAGCTCTGTGTTCATTTTGTCCACCCGTAGCCCTAATTGACCCCCGGCCTGCTCTTTCTGCTTCCATGCACAGAGTATGGAGTGTTTCAGAAGATGGTAGGATTTCCTGCAAATCCATGTTAGCAAGATGTAGTTGGGCAGTGATCTTTTTATTCATCTCTTCTTAGTGCTGGTTATGTTCCCCCCAAGCTGTTCCTCCCCTAGTAGTCATAGGCTAGACAGATGAAAGGAGTGTGTGTGTGTGTGTGTGTGTGTGTGTGTGTGAGAGAGAGAGAGAGAGAGAGAGAGAGAGAGAGAGAGAGAGAAAGAGAGAGAGAGAGAAAGAGAGAGAGAGAGAGAGAGAGAGAGAGAGAGAGAAGGACAGAAGCACCCCCATGTACTCTGTGCTGGTGACCTGGGCACACTCCAGCATGAGGTTCCTGCTGCAATCTCCCTTTCTCTTCTTTCCAACTCCAGATCCTGTTATGCTCTAGGTTAGTTGTTCCTCTCTTTGGCTGCACTAGAATCACCCAGGAGGTATAAAAAAGGTGAAGCTACCAGGGGCCCATCTCACCTCCAAATTCTTGACAGATTTCATTTCTGTAGAGTGTGGCCCAGACAGGGTCATCAGTAGGATTGGTAAAGCTCCCAGGTGATTCTAATGTGAAATCACCAGTCATGTCTCAATTGCTCTCTTAGTGAGACAACAGCAGCATCTCAATGTCTTTTGTATAAAAGTCCTGTGGCATTTAGCAGAAGCTCTAATACAGCACTTGGAAAATATTGGCTAACATTCATTTCTGGCTAGAATAATTAAACTCATTTTCAATTTGTTCCCTTCCAAGGAGAAGGTAGAAATTCTGAACTGCACAACCTTGGACAAGTAATTCACCATCTTTGGTGCTGTATTTCCTCTTTAAGCAAAGGGGATTGCTTAAATTAGTATTCTTTAAGACCTCTTCCAGTCCTATGCTGTCATGATTATAAAATCCAACAGTCTTTTATTAGTACTATTGTTAATTCAGACTATTACCTATCAACTGTGTGACCATGGGTGACTCATTTATCTTCTCCAATCTCCTCAGATTCCTCATGTGCGATAATTAGATGGGACGATTAGGCTGGGTTTCCCAATCTGTTCTGCAGAACATTCCTGATCCAAGAGATGATCCATGATAAAAGGTTACCAGGGCATAGCATGGTAAGTGGTCCAACAAGACTTAAAGGTAGCAATACCAGGTTCGCTCTTCTTAAACCCAGAAATTACCAAAGTTATTTGACCATGAAGCCAGTTTTCTTGTCAATCCAATTAACATCCCATAGAACTAACTATGTTATTTGATATTTACATCTTTCCCTCTTCTTTTTTTTAAATTAGAAAATATAGTTTATTTAAAAGTAAATGAGAGAGAGAGAGAGAGAAGATTCACCTCCTCAAGGTAGGGGAGGTGGCTTTTCCACATCTTAAGTTCCATCATTTTGTGGTCAAGATACAAGCTTGTTAGATAAAAAAATGAATAACATGCTTATTTCTTTGACATGTAAGATAGAAGATTATTTGTTCCCTGCTTTACCCCAGTGTTTGATTGCTTCACAGGGACAGATATAATCTGATGCTAGTTTCTGCTGGGGTTTGCCTACTTTTGAGAAGACATTTTAAAAATATGAAATAAAAAGGCTAGGCACAGTGGCTCATAGTCTATAATCTCAGCACCTTGGGAGGTCGAGGAGGGAGGATTGCTTGAGCCCAGGATTTCGATATCAGTCTGGGCAACCTAGTGAGACCTCATCTTTACCAAAAAAAAATTTTTTTTAATGAGCCAAGTGTGGTGGTACACGACTGTAGTCCCAGATACATAAGAGACTGTGATGGAAGGATTGCCTGGACCTAGGAAGTCAAGGCAGCAGTGAGCTGTGATCGTGCCACTGGACAACAGAGTGAGACCCTGACTCAAAACATACACACACACACACACACACACACATACACACACACACACACACATGACAGAAATGTCAGAAGTCATTTTGGTTCAAGCCTAAAGTGGATTCTGACCCTCTTCACTGTAACTCATATGAAGCAGGTCATTGTGAAACAGTAGAAGTAAATACAACTTATTCCCTAACTCACTTTCATTAGTTGGATCAAATAAGACCAATTCCACATACCCCAAAATGTTCAAAATCAGATAACTCATCTATGTAGAGGCAACATAGAGTTTCAATGGCCCTGGAGTTGTACTTCTCAGCTGGCCAGGTGACCTGGACAATCTGCTTAACTATTCTATGCCTTGGCTTTCTCATCTGTAAGATGAAGATAATGATTGTCCTAATAAGAATTCCCTAATTATAGGAATATGTGATTTAATATGTGTAAGGCACCTAGAACAGGCTGGCACATGGTGAGCACTCAATCATTCTTTATTAAGATCTGGACCATGGAGCAGTACTTTGTGATCAATGTCAAATTCAGCTTGCAAATCTATTTTATCTGGCGCACAAAATAGGTGTAACTTTAACATGGAATGTCTTTAATAGGTCATATACTCTCTAGTTTGCCTCAGACTCCACCTCCCCCTACTGTTTATACTTGGCCACTGTATACATGTGTGTTATGGGAGTCTAGAATGCACCCTTACCAAGGCAGAAATATCAATGGTGACTTGTCAGTACCTAGCAAATAGATGAGGCTTTCTAAGTGCTAAATGAATGAATTTGTATGTACACACACACACACACACACACACACACACACTCACACTGGCTGTAATATCATTTGCAAGGAGTTGTTCAGCCTCTGAATCAACATCTCTATAAGAGGGCCTTCACTACCTTTCATCCTATATTTGGACATTTCTTCTTATTGGTAGTTTACTTGAACATTGTGTCCAAGTTTACTCCTCAGTAGTTTTTTAATTCTCATTAAATCCTCTGATATTTTGAGGCCAGAGGGAACATTGGAGAAAATCTAGTTCAATTCTCTCACTTGATAGAGAAAGATGTAATAACCAGGGAGGTCAAGTGAGTCTCAGGTCAGGTTTCCTTTTCGTGACCCAGCTAGTATGTACACTTCCCCCTCAGGAATAAACAGGTACCTTTGTGATAAAATTTGGGAATCTCTAGTACTTTGAAATATCAGTTCTTCTGACAGTCAGTCAACCATCAAAGCTTCATTCCTTTGAATCCCGAAGAGCTTTCCAAATCTATTGAACAATCGTCTCTTAAAATGCTATCATGAATCCCTTCCTATATCAACCAACACCTCAGTTATTAGTTAACTCTTTGGTAAGGATGAGGATGAACAAGAGGAATGGGGCACAGGCTAGACTCTGAGGGAGGCGACACATGTCTAGCAGTTGGGGACTCAGGAAGGAGAATAGAAGAAGAGGAGAACAGGGAGCCAGGGCTCATCTACTTTCCAGGAAGGCCAAACACAGCCCAGATGCACTTCCAGCCTCATCAGAATGTTGCTCAACATCAACATTCCCTTGGGGCAGGGATGGGCATGGCAACAGGCAGTGGCTATTTTAATGTAATCACCATGTAATAGGCTTTCCATCATAAAAGAAAGAAAGAATGAAAAAAAGAAAGAAAAAAGAAAGAAAGAAAGAAAGAAAGACAAAGAAGAAGGAAAAGCATCATCTATTCGCAGACTTTCAAGAATTTCAATCCTAGCTGGGAATGGTTTCAGGGAAAGTGAGATGATGCAAATCCAGCTCAGCTGGAATCACCCTCATTCCTTGGCTCCCCCCTCAGATAACGAAAATCTTCTATCAGAGATTGCAATCTGTCTCTGTCTCTCTGGAGCAGTGACTCTTAAGCCCTTCCGATCGTAATCTCTTTGGGATACTGGTAAAAGATATGAATCCTCTCCCAGAAAAAAATACACAAACATAGAGAGTTCTACATATGACCTCAGGAAATACTCTCACCCCTAAAAATAGTGCTCGTGAGCCCAACTTAAGAATCCCTTTGTCCCTAATGTCTGAAAGATGCGTCAGGGTCTTTTCCCTTGTGCTTGCATATTACCTGAGACACTTCATGGAGATCAGAAGGCAAGTGTGTCTTGAGGGCCTTGCAGTAATGGAAACAAACACAACAAATTCTCTCTGCTAGATTCACACTGAACAGGGTGTGGAGGACAGAGTTTAAAGGGAAAAGGAAAGTTTGGTTCTGTTCCTCTCATCAGAGTTACAGAACACCTACTTTATGGCCGCCACCATGCCAGACCCTTGGACGTCCAAGATGAGTCGACACATTCTGCTCTGGAGGGACTCAGAGTCTCACTGGGGAGGAAGACTTGCTGTATTTGCTATCTGCTGCTATATAACATTACCTTAACACTTAGTGCTTCAAATGACAGACATTTATTATCCTACAGTTTCTGTGGGTCAGTAATCTGGGAATAGCTTAGCTGGGTGCCTCTGACTCGGGGTCTCTGGTCTCTAGGGAGGCTGCAGTCAAGCTGTCAGCTGAGACTGCATTCATTCCAAGACTTACTTTTAAGCTCACTTACATGGTTCCTTACCACGCAGGCCTCTTCATAGGATGCTTGCGTGTCCTCATGACATGGCGGGTGGTGATTCAAGAGAGAGAGGGACAAGCAGAGCGTGCCTAAGACAGAAGCCACAATCTTTTGCAATCACATCTCCCAAGGTGCATCCCATGGGATCATTGGAGTCATTTAGAGGGTGTTAGGTTCAGAGGGTGTTAGGGTCAGAGGGTGTTAGGGTCAGAAGGTGTGGGGGGTGGAGCTAGTGACCAGAGACCCGAGTAATACAAAGATTTGCAACACAAAGAGATGAAAAAAGAAAAGATTTATTTAAGAAAGAGGTCACTTCCCACAGACAGAAAAAGGGCCAGCACTCTGAGATGAGTCTGGGGTGTGATCTGATGCCGCATGAAAGATGCAAAGAATTGTACAGACGTTAGGTTAGAAAATATAGTTTATTTAAAAGTAAATTAGAGAGAGAGAAGGAGAAGGGAGGGAGAAGATTCACCTCCCCAAGGTGGGGGAGGGGGCCAAAGCCAGGAAGCATGGCGACAGCCATAACTCAAAGACCATATGGCCACACCAGAGTCAAGCAAGGCAATGGCAAATGACTGCTTGTGGTTGAGTCCTTTTAACCATCCCCCTTGACGGGGAAGATCATTAAGGTGATTGGGTGGTGGTCTGCTCTACATCATCATGAAGGGGCAGGTAAGCACAGGCACTGATATCAGGTGATGGACAGCAGGCAAATGGGTGTGTTAGTCACATGATTGCTGCCATGATGGGGGTCTGTCTGTGTCACAAAAGGCTGATTAGGTTCACTTGGGCCTGGAGAGGTTTTTTCTGCAAAAGACTTGTTAGACATTTGCAATCCACAAACTCCTTGACCAAAGGTGGTCCATTATCATTTCTATGGCTCTGACCTTCTGCCTTAACCTAAAAGTTTACTAGAGATTATTATGTTAAACCATGAATTGAAAAGTTGGGCTATCCTGGTCTTGTATCTGAGGGAGATTTGCCAAGGGGTGGATAGGCAGCCACTTGGGCTGCAGTAGAATGTCTGAATGCTTTCTAATGGTTATGCTGAGGCAAGAAAGACTAAACTAAGAATAAGCTAAGTTTTTCCTAGGTTTCTATAGGTGCCTCCTCTCAGAGGGTGCCTGCCACACTTGCAGACAGAACTCCAACACAATGCAGAAGTGCCATGGAGGCGATTTGCCTCGACTGCTGTGGGAGCACAGAAGAGCAGCTCCTCGGGCAGCCCCGAGTGGAGAGTGATTAAACCGGAAGAGGCATGAAGCCAGTTGTAAGTACAGACAAAGAGAGAAGGTAGCCAGGCAAAAAGAGAAGATGACACAGCCAGAACAATGAGAGACACCCATTGTTACTGCCTGCTGTGGACTGCCTACAATTGCTTTACTGACTGGCAGTTATTAAAACGAAGCTTTCTCACTGACAAAATTTAAAGACTGGAAAGAACACAGAAGTGGGGAAGCAGGTCATCCATTTTGGTGGGTAGCACACATATAGGTTTATCTAAGATAGAAACCTCATCTTTTCCCTCTTCATTGCTCCCAGCCCCTCTCCTGCGACACTGACAGCATTCTGACCAAACGGAAAGGCATGCATCTCTCTGAGTCCACCATGTCCCACAGCTTCCTCTGCTTGGGACACCTTCCCATCTCCCTCTTCACTTTGGACTTTTATTTGCCCAATTCCTTCTCTTCTTTAAGAGCTCAGCTTCAATAACGTAACTGGGGCATCTTCCCTGGCTCTCCCAGTTTGAATTAAGGGCCCATATCTTTGTATTCGTGCCAGCCAATGTTTACTCCTATGCTAGAGCTGACTACTCTGTTATAATTATCTGCGTATTGGTCCAGGTCACCCTCTGTGAGCAATGCAAGGTCAGGCATCAACTCCTATGTCTCCATGGTTGTATACACAGTGATTGACCTATAGCAAGATCTCAGTCTGTTTTTGAGGAAGAAAGGAAAGAAAAGGAAAGGAAAGAAGGAAGGAAGGAAGGAAGAAAATCTATGAGGTTCTTTAGAACCTTTCAAAATGTACAACTGAACAGTGGGGAAGCTAGGTGAGAAGGATGATCTAAATTTACAAGACAGGTGGTCCTTTTTTGTGTGTCTTAGTATGGGACCTAGTTAATTCAGGAGGCTACAACAAAAATACTACAGACTGGGTGCCTTAAACAACAGACATTTATGCGCATTTCACAAAATTCAGGAGGCTGAAAGTCCAAGATCAAGACACCATTATATTCAGTGTCTGATGAGGACTCTTCCTGATTCATAGACAGCTGTCTTCTTGTGGTGTCCATACATGGTGGAAGGGGAGACAGAGCTCACTGAGATCTCTTTTATCACTGCACTAATCCCACACACGCGGGCTCTATTGTCATGATCTAATAACTTCCCAAATTTTCCACCTCCAAATACCATCACAGTAGGGATTAAGGATTCGTTTTCAACACATGAAACACAAGCATTCCATTTGTAGCATATGGTCAGCCATCAGAGCAACATGGGGCTAGCCATTGATCTATATTTGATTTTTTTTGTAACATTTATGTCCCTGAAAAAGTAGTTATGATATTAGATCTATTTAAAGCCTGTCCAAAAAAAAAAAAAAAAGAAAGAAAGAAAGAAAGAAAAGAAAGAAAGAAATCGAAGACCTAATCAATAGGATAAAAGATCTTGGAGCGTTCAAAGATGTTTGGCTAATGGAGTTTGCAGCAGCAGACATCTCCCTCTTCCATCCTGATTCTGCCAAGGAGCAGATAACAGTGAGAGGAGAACCTTCCAGATGAAAGTAATATGGTAGCTAGACACCCAAAGGGAGGGCATGACTGGTGTGCAATTGAATTACTCTAAGTCACAAAAGGAGCTAGTAAGTCCGTGTCCAGTCTTGTTTCCCCATCTCCATTAGCTTCCTTAGCATATATCTACTGGTTTTATCCTCCCACAATGCATTTGTACTTACTCCGGTAACAATACAAGGTTTTTTCCTTGGGGAATGATTATACTCAGACTCCAAATTTTGAGCCCAAATGACCATGATTGTCTGACCCATTTCTTTATCTCTAGAAGAAACATGTGAACCAGATTTGGCCAAACAGTATATTGTAACCCTTTGGTCATAATAATTGACCTTCAAGAGCCAAGAGATCTGAGCCCAGCTAATGAAAGTCAATCCTGGATTTTTGTAGGCATTAAGAGAAGTTCTCTTCACAGTTGACTGGCGCTATCAGGGTATGAGCCTGGATCTCTAAAGGCCTTGAATGAGGAAGGTGGGTCTGTGAGTGAAGCCAAGGCAGAGGAAAACAGAGCAGAGAAGGAGAGCAGTATGGTCTTGAAGGCTGTTTGAGGACTTGTATTCACCTCTCTTGAAGTTTTGCAGGCCTCTTCTGTTTGGTGAACTTTTGAGCTTAAGCCAGTTTGAATTGGGTTTCCGTTCTTATGCATAAAGAAGTTCTGTCAGCTATTTCTCTTTTCTGGCCCCTCATTTTTTGGTGAGAACCTACTACTGTGTCTCTGACTTTTGTAGATCTCTCCCTCACTCTCCCTATTTGACTGTTAATGTAATTTCCTTGGTATCTTTAATTAACCATTCTCCATTATGGAGTATGGATGGGAAAGAGGTGTTCAGAGAATGACTGTGCCCAGAGTAGGGTCTTCTGTTAGACCATTGGCCAGGAAACTGCCTCTGAAGTTTGGTGTTTTCAGAAAGGCAGAGGACCACATGAAAGACAGGAAGAGAGCAGGGTCCCCTCTCTAAAGATATTAGTATGCACAGCTTCAGTGGAGGAGTTAAGCACCTATGCTAACCCATACTGGGCAACTGGCCAATTTGATATTCAGCAAACAATTTACCACTCATTGCAAATTTGAACAACAGAAAAGAGTAGAGTGTGCTTAGGTAGATAGTGGTGAAAGCATTAGCAATTTTTCCAGGGCAAGAATACCAGATTACCAGAATAGTTCCTAGAACAAAATGTATATGTGATGATTATAAGTTATTCAATAGGCTAAATTAAATTTAGTATATTATGTTTAAGAAAACACAGCAGGCACAATATTTTTTCAGTACTATTTTTATCCACTCCAACCCTACAAAAATTATTAGAGATTTGGCATGAGAAGGAATAAGCTTTGATTATCTTGAAATGTGCTAGTATGCAACACCTCTTTCTGATTATGCTTGATAAATGGAATAATACTGTCTTGGGCATTGTCCTATCCCAATATAAGGAGAGCATTTCTTACATTTTGAAAGTAAAAGTAGTATCTAAAATGCAGACTCATAAGCAAAAAAGAAAGCTCCTAGGTAACCAATAGCCCTTGGACCAGGGCAATAGTGAGGTGCCCAGTGCTGATTACCCAAGATTATGTCTTTCCTTTCTCAGTCAAATAGCCCTTTTCCCATCTAAGCCTTATAAAGCAGCACCCCAAACTCCAAACCCCAGGTAAGTGAGATTCTGCAATGTATTGAGAGAAAGAACATGACAGCAGGACATCTCACCTCTGGTGGTTAGGTAAAAGGTTGTAAATGGGGCCATAAAAACTCCATTTTATTTTATTTTATTTTTTTTGAGTTGGAGTCTCACTCTGTCGCCCAGACTGGAGTGCAGTGGCCGCTCCCGGCCACCGCAGCCTCCACTTGCTGGGCTCCGGCGGTCCTTCCGCCTCAGCCTTCCAAGTAGCTGGAACTACAGGCATGCGCTACCACACCCGGCTAATTTTTTGATTTATTGTAGAGATGAGGGCTCGCCAAGTTGCCCAGGCGGGTCTCGAACCCGCGGGCTCAGGCAATCCACTCACCTCAGCCTCCCAAGGCGGGGGATTACAGGCTGAGCCAAGTCGCTCCTGTAGTTCCGGCTACTTGGAAGGCTGAGGCTGAAGGATCCCCGGAGCCCAGCAGGTCGAGGCTGCGGTGGCCGGGAGCGGCCACTGCACTCCAGTCTGGACGACTGAGTGAGACTCCAACTCAAAAAAAAAAAAAAAAAAAAAGCTCCATTTTAAAGCAAGGGCAAGAAGAAGGGGCTTTCTCGGGCCCACACATCTAGTCACAGGAAAAAGCCCAAGTAGAGACTCAGAAAATTCCTGGTTTAGACAGATAGACTTGCTGCCTCTCATTAAGTCCTACTGCCAGTCAGATGGTGACAGATTGAGACCTTTAGAATACTCCAAGGCAGATGACACACCAACTAGCACCACCTAGTGGAAGAGAAGGAATAATTAACTCACATCTCTCAATACCTTGCAGGGTTGTTTATTCACTCAACAAAGGACGTGTGAGAGCTGACTCTTCATTAGGTGCTGTGCAGGACAAATTGGAAAATTACAAGGAATAGAAATTTATATGCCAAGAGCTGAGCACATTATGGCATCTGGAATGTTCCAGAAATGTAGGAGAGGAGAACTGAAATGGTTTAACATCCTCAACCTTCATTGGGACTTAAATTTATAAGATTAGGAGGCATATATTCTAAAGGATTCAAGGACAGTATTTCCTACATTTGAAAGTAAAAGTCACATTTAAAATGTAGTCTTATGGGCAAAAAAGGAGAGGAGGTGGAAGCATGAAGAAGGATTCCCTGGGTTTGGCACTGCCCATTCTTTTTTATCCAGTGGCTATTCGTATTCAGCCAGTAGAAGGGAGGCCATGAGAATCTGTTGATGAACAACTAAATGTTTATACAGGAGCTAATATGGAAACTTCCTGTTGAAAATTGCTCCCTAATCCTTAACATGGAACCAGAAAAGAAACCTGTAATTCTTACCTATAACTCCCTTAATTGTGTTAGGCAGATTGGGAAAAACAATTATAACTGAAATCATTGCAAACTACTTCTTTGTCCCAGACACCATTGGAATGGCCTGATGTTTGCTTTTGAACTCCCAAGGATATATATATATTTATATTTATATTTATATTTATATTTATATATATTTAAGACTTTTGAGTGCCAATGAGCAAAACCCCAACTGAACTAACTCAGGCCAAGAAGGAAGAGTATGCTGGGAGGTTTCTAAGGATGTTTTATATAAGCAAAGAAATAGTTGATCAACTGAACTGTGGACATGGGAAGGGTGCCTCGGCCTCAGAAACAGTGAGAACAAGAAATTGGAACAGCACCTGGATTCTCTTGCCTCATCCTTGTCGCTGTTTCTCTGCGGGTTAGTTTCACTTTTTCTTACAGTGAACCAGCTTTTTATTTGTGGTGGGAAGCATGACTGATATTGTTCCAATTTCTACTTTCATGTCTTTTGCTACCTGAGAAAGACTGGCCCATTTTTCCAAGCTCAAGTTTTTAAAATTCCATGGAGGGACTGAATGACCTGACTGAGGACAGATGTCCATGGGATGCTGTGCTGATAATGCTGCAAATGTCCCCAGAGATTATGAAATAATGGCACTTTAGAACCACTGTTTTAATGTCCCATGAGACCTTACACCAGCCAATTCCTCAAACGAAGAATGCTACTTCATGTCAGATCTCTCACCTAAACATTTTCTATAAATCCCTGACTGCCCAGAATTTAACAAGGAAGGGTTGCTTTCCAGAGAAACTGGAATGGCCTGCATGGAACACACATCAGGTACGGGAGGCCCAATCCACATTCATATGCATGTTGGAGAGCAAGATAGTTCTAAACACAAGGACACCGATCTAGAACTTAACAGAATCTTCATGTTACGTTTTTGTTGGGTTAAGAAGGTAGAAAGCGAGATTTTTCCAGCAGCAGAGTACCAGAGAAAGTGGAGTTATACCTATGCCCAGGTTCCTTGGATGGTGAGAAGCATATCTCTGGAAGCAAGTCACAAGTATGGATTTGAGAACAGGAAATCTAGGGTTTCCTGTGACTGTCTGTCCATCCATTTGAGTCATGTCTGAAGGCTTCAAAGTCATAGTCTTCACACAACATAGTACTACTTTGAGCTTTTGTTTCTTTTGTCTGGAAGTTGAAGCCCTCTTCCCCTCGCACTGGACACTTTTGCAATCAAATTGAGTTCAACTTGGGTCAAACAGTTCTTGACAATGATGATAAGTAGAAACAATGGATTCAATCTTCAAATGGTTGAATTAGTGTGTTCTTGTCCTAGTTTTCAGCTAGTACAGATAAGTGGCCCTGAAAATCAATCTAATATAAGATAGCATTCTAAATTGTGACTATGATTTATCAGGGTATAAAAGACTCTGGAACCATATCAATTTTCTCCTTTTTATCCTATTCAGATCAGGACTTCTCAGTCAGTAATTGCAGTGAACCCAGAAGAAGGGGTGATAGTGAGAGGAGAGGAGATTAATTAAAGAATAATACATAAGAGTTCAAAGTATGGGTAACTAATTTCACAATCACTGTGAATAGTTATTTCATCCAAAAAGTAGTAAATAATGAGATTTAAATGGCAGCTCATATGAATTGAAAAGGCATTAATGGAAAGATAAAGAGACTTTATCTTTGGTGGAAAAGTTACCATTAAACCAATAAGATGATACAATTAAAACAGAGGGTATTATCCGTAGAGGACGACTTCAAGGGAAGTGGGGCAGGTTACAGCACAAAACACTCAAAGATAAGAGTCCACTAAAATGAAATTCTGTCTTGGAAGGCATTGTGATTAGGGTAGATGAGAAGAAGAAGTGGAATCATAGATTCAAGTACAGCTTAGACACTTAATAGGACAGTGTTTGCTATTGTTCCAATTAAATGTTCAACTGCAAGTCCTACTTTTCTTCTACAAAATAACTGCTTTCTGATACCAAAGAGAAGAATTTTCAATTCAGTTGTTGGTATTAAAATCAAACTTCTGGTTCACTACTAAAAGAAATGAACAACTACAAAATAATTTAAAATCAACTCTTTGAAGATATAAATTCAAAAACTCATCACACTATTAAAGATGATGGAACTGGTCCCTTTGGGGCAATGGATAGTCACATTTTAGTTAGAACACACTGAAATTCCACCTCATTTTCTCTTCATCAGAATTTGGTATGTGTCTGGCAAGGAGAGGATTTATTATTGAATAATCTTTTTACGTGTGCCGTGCAAGGATGCTGAGGAGAATATTCAGTGAGGGCCTGAGAATAGCTGGGAAATCATATAAAAGAAGTAGAAAAGAGAAATATAGGCTTAGCAGGGTAAAGTTGGGATCATTGCATCTACATTATTATAATCGCATTCCAAAGTAAAACTTTGTTACTTGTTAATGATTCATCAAGTATGTACTTGAAATAATTGTGGTAGACTCTGGAGACAGGAATATCAAAAGGCACACCAGCACTTCCTCTGCCCTCTAGGACCCAAAGCTCTTATAGAGGATTAACTCACTTTACCCTGTACTAGTCAAGAATTCTTTGGTTGCCAGAAACAGAAACCCACTCAAGCCTTTTAAGCAAAGGGAATCAGAGGGATTCGAGTACTGAAAATGGGAGCATCTCAAATCTCTTTCTCTTCTTGACCCTTCTCCTTTGTTTATAGGGTGACCTGTAACTGCTTCTCCAACATTAGAGCTTAAGTTTTTGAAACTATAAGACTTTCTAGTTACAGCACCTGCTGCTGTCTTTGTCTCTTTGGGCCCAATTTCAAAACAATGAGAAAGAAACTCTAGTAGACACAGTTTGGATCAGGTATCCATTTTTGTATTCAAAAATTATTTATTGAGTACTTACCATGTGCTACACACTCTGTGAGACCTTGGAGCTCCACAGTGGACAAAACAATGTCCATAACCTCATGTGCTTACATTTAGGGTGGGGGTGTGGTACAGACAAGAAAGAGCTAAATTTATAATACAAGCTCAGAGATGATAAGCATTCCGAAGAAGATGGATAGAAAGTAGAGATTGACAGAGAGATGTTCTCCTAGAAAGATAGTCTGACTAATCGTCGCTGAGGAAGTGAGAGTTGAGCAGAGGTCTTAAGGAAGCAAGAGAGCAGGCCACGAAAATACACAGTCAAGCACATTCGAGGTGAAGGACCAGCAAGGGCACAAGCTCTGAGATGGGACCCACAATAAGACCTCTGAGACCGAAGCACTGAGAGCACAAAGGAGAGTGACTCAAAAGGAGGACCAAGATGGGACCGGAACACAGCTATATAGACCATGCTGAAGACTTGGGGAGCCATGGGAGGGATCTGAGCAGCAGAGACCAGGACCTGACTTTTACTGTAAAATAAAGTTTGCCTAAAGTCATCCAGCCAATACATGGAAGACCGAGAATTCAAGTCTAGGCAGTGTGGCATTCATTATGATGAGGGATCTACTGGTAAGGTTTTCATGATGGTTTCAAACACTCTAGAGGCTCCTCACTGATTTCAAATATGTTGGACTCACAACCTGAAAACAGTTACAGAATTTGGTTTTACATAGCAGTTGGTACTTATTTTACACTCAAAAGACACATGCATCTTTGCTATGTCAACTCCATTCATTGAATTTACCACTGAAAGTGCTATTCAGAACAGATTTTTCTCCATCCCCCTACCACCCAGTCATTTTCACACTATCTTCCGAGAATCAGCGTGTGGATTAACTTCTATAAGAGAGGAAAAAAAAAAAAAACCCCAAACAAAACGCTTAACCAAGGTTACACAGCAAGGCAGTGATTGTGCTGGCAACAGCATTTCAGAAAGAATGAGAGAAAGTAAACTACAATCGGATGCCTTCTCTAAGAATATTTCCCTATCGAGTATCTCTTTGTAGAGAACTTTAAGAAAATTGGAACCTGCTTTCTTTAGAATTGAGAATTGAAAGTTTATGTCCTTCGTTAAAGAGTGAATGTATGTACATGGGGTACACTCAGGCTAAAAGATAGAATGGTATAAAAACAGAGCACACAAGAAACTAATCCTTTTCTTCAATTATAGAACAGCCTTGATAGCCAGATGGACAGCAAACCTGACCTAGGTAGACTTGTCAGCTTTGATCCCCAACACTAAGTGTTAAGTCAGCAGAGATAATTTGACCAGAAATCTTAATTTACTGAAATTACTAACCTGCATTGATTTGGATGAGAAATAACCAGATAAAAGAGCAAAAGTTTTATTATAAATAACCCTATCACCAGGTGCCAAGTAATGAGCAACAAGGGTGTCATACACATAGATTCAGCCCAATCTATTTGTGGCAACAATACTAAATCATTAGAACTGATATCTGATTTGAGTCATTCATTCAATAAACATTGTTTGAGTACCAACTATATTCCAGGCACAGTAGAAACATATCTGGTATTTTATCAAGGGTACTCACAGGAAGTCTTTCTAATTAGGTGATATTTGAGCAAAAATATGGTCAAGACTATGACATGGTTAGAGGAAAAGTTGGGTTTTGTTGCTGTATTTTGCTAAACTAATAGAGAGAATGTATTCGTTTCAGAAATACTTTCAACAAGATTTTCAAAGGAAACATTAGCTCTCAGTTAATTAGAAAATCAAAACGGTCAAAATTCCCCTAGCCTTGTTTCCCAGACATTGCAGTCAGAGGAAGGCAATATATACATTTATATATACAATATACACATTTAAGCATTCTTAATTATCCACCCAGAGATAACATGTTATATTGGAAGAAAAATGACCTTCAAAATCAATGAAAATAAGGGACTATGTTATTGGTGAGTTCTACTTAGAATTCCCACTCTATCTCTTTGTAACTTTGAGTTGACTTGGTAATCTTCGGTTTCACTTTATTTGTGAGGAAAGGGTGACAAACCTACCCTTGAACTGGCTATGGAGATTGAGTCAGATGTTGATCTGGGCACTTAGTAAATGGCTAAAGACATGTTAATCTTTTCCCCCCAAGGTGCCTAGAGAATTACTAATTCGTGAAGAGTGTCATAAAGCAATGCAATGGATATAAAATTTTATTTCTTTTCCCAGCAACAGAATTGGAAACTTTAGGAAGTCCAGTAAACCAGTGGCTTAAATGCACTTAAGATTTATTGAAATGCTTATTCTACTATATTGTCAATGTTAGTGTCCACCTGGACTATGTGTTTAAAGTCTTTTATTCCAGTGAAATATCAGCTCAACAGACAATAATGAGAATGAGTGTTATGTCTGGAATTTCTCTTTGGAACGCTGAGCCCTATGACCATAATAGTCAGTCAAGCATGCTAGGCATATGCTCAGATACAACCTCTCTTTTCTGCAAAATTAACATTTTCTCTTGGTCCAGTGGGAGTGAGTCTGATACATCACCATCCACAGTTTCCGCATTATGTTTATATTTATTACAACAATTTTGGTAACCCAATGCTCACTTCATTGAATTTCTCCAAAATAGAATGGATGGGACCCACTGAGCTCTATTTTAAACTCACTTGTGTATTTTTCTTTCTTTTTTTAATAGCACATTTACAGCATCAGGATTAGAAGAAAATTCCTGCGTCCTGTCTAGTACTTAGTGCTCCATGTAGTGGTTTCTTTAAAATATATGAATGAGAACTTTTCTAATTTCTGTTAGTTATGTCAGAAGGCTATAGTGGTGGAAGAGTTGCAGGGTTCCCCTCATGCTCCTCTTTTTAAGTTTTCTGTGAACAAATCTAGAAAATAGAGATTGAACTACCTTTGAAGAACATCGTGCTGTTCTTATCCCAAAACCTTTCTCCAAAGGTTTATTACATTTTTACAGATGTCAGAGTTTCACAAAATGGAAAGGTAAGCTCTTGTTCCACTATCAGCCCACTTTTAGCATGGATATGATTTCTACTTGAGCTAGTGTTATGTGCATACCTGGAAAGAAGCCCACTGACCCTGACATCTGAGAATTTTCTCTAAGCCAACAGGCCCCAGAGGGGAGTGATCTAACCCCGGGGACATGGTCTTTGCCTGCTTTGTTAAAGGTCAATGTATACTTTCTAACCCTGGCCTAAGTGGACTTACCAGCTTTGACCCCCAACAGTAAATGTGAAGTCAGCAGAGAACCTACTTATCAGATGGGCATTTTGGTACAGTGATAGTTATCAAATCTATATAAAGATTCTATCACTGAAATGAGTATACCTTTTAAATAATACATTTTACGTTATTATTAAAGTTTACACAGCACTTTCTAGGGTATTAGTTTATATATTCTCCACAAGTCAATATGGAGGAAATTATCATTTTCATTTTACAGCCTGAGAAAATCCAAGACTTAGGAAGTTAAGCAGTTTGCCCAAGATTACACAGATAGTAAAGTCAACTGGAACTTCTCCCGTCTTCAGAGTTCAGACTTCCTACTCTTCTCTCTACGCTGAAGTCTTCCAATTCCTGTACCCTACAGATGCACGTACTAATTAGTTCATTACGTCATCTACCTACTTTTTCTTTTCCTGCTATTCTAGATTATCACGACTTTTGACTTTCAGGTAACTGATGGGCCATGGATCCTCATCAAATCTCTAAAGTCAAAATTGACTCTCAGTTGAAGAACATGGCAAATGGGTTTTGAGACAATAAAAATTATGTCAGAACACATGGTGCTCTGGGCTTAATGAAAAAAATAAAAGATTAAATTATGTCTTTTATTTCCTTGTAAGATTTGCATCAAACTCTTATTACTCTTTGAAATCCACGCTGTTCATCCCAAATCATAGTGGTGTCCTTCAATATTTACTACCTAGACTATTTGCTTGATACTTCATCATGAATTGCCTTACGTACTTTATATGTTATTGACTTGTATTATTATTGTCTTATCTATTTTATTTCCCATTTATGAATTGCTTCCCCCCACCCCAGAGGTTAAGCTTATAGAAAGAAAGCAGGGGTCATATCTTAAACTTTTCTTAATTTCTTATATTTAAACTGCCTACAGAAATATTTTAAAAAACAGAATGAGGGAAAATGTATTGTTATAGTTATGATAATTGTCTACCTGCTTTCCACATCTCTGAGTTTGTTGGGTAGTTATGTGATTCAGAAATGCCAATGCAATATAAGCAAATTAGTTCTGAAAAGCTTTTATTTTCTTTCAAGATGGACAAGGAGAAGGGAACTTACTGGCCCACCCCTTCTTTTTCTTCCTGACTTGAATGTGGGCATATGGCCTGCACCTGTGACAGCAATCATGTGACATGAGGCATCAGGCATTAGATTGAGAAGTCAGTAGCCAAAAATGATAGAGCAGAAAAACACAAGAAAAAAAGCCTGTGTCTTTGATGATACCAGTGCCAGCAATCACCTCCCTCCAGTCCTCTTATGAATGAGATACTACAGGTCTGTATTGTGTGCCATTTCTACCTCCATTGTATATCTAGCATTTCATACTGAAGCTGAACTACACATCTTGCTTTGAGCTTCCTAATAGGCAAAACAACAACAACATAAAAGAGATACTTGATGAGTTATTATTTGTCATTGTCTTTAGGGGAAACTTTATCAGTTCTTCAAGAGAAGTACTACTTCTCATGAAACTTAGTTCTTTAACAAATGTCTCAGGCAAGGCACCATAGAAAGACATTGAGATATGGTGGAAAATGTATTCAAATTGTATCCCCTCATTAAATGCAAAATTAGGTTTAATATGGTTGTTTCTTGTAGTACCTTTTAATGTAAGCTGAGGATATAATACTAAACCCTAATGCAGAGAAAATAATTAGACAAGAGACTATTTAGATCATAAAGACTAAGTAGCTTTTTGTTGGGCTTTGAAGCCATATAAACAATACTTTTTTTTATTTCCTCAACTAAAGAATTTTGATCCATCTAGGTTGCCATACATAGTTTCTCTGTTATGTATTTGAAGTTTCTCGAGGGAAACAAATCACTCTCCTATAGAATCTTCCCAAAATATTGCTATGAAATAAAAAGATCTTAGAGTCTGAATTTGTCTGTTTCACCAATCTTCTTTGATTCCATTAATTCAATAATTGCTTACTTCTATCTTTTTTTCCTGGTTAGAAAAAAGGTCATTTAATTGGGTCTTAGTCTATCAGACAAAACCAGCTGGCCCATTTTTGAATTAGGGAAAGAGGAAATACTGACTCAACCCATTTGAGCAGAGAGCAGCGTGGGCAGAGTGGGTCAAACTTACACATCTTTTATTGCAAAATTGTTCCAGATCTCTTGAGACTGGATGAGTGGGAGAGAATAGATCACACTTCTGAAGTAGAGGCTATCTAGGAGGATAGGAAAACAGTTCTTTGGTTCAGAAAAGGATAGAAAGACTGCTTTCTACAAAGGCAACCATTTGATCATTTTGTTATCTGTGCAGCACTTGGGGGTTTCTAAACCTTGAGAATCTGAAATCATTAACACAAAACTGGAACTAATCTTAGCGTTGGCATTTTGTCTTGGGAGCAGAATTGATCCGGAGACCCATAAGTGACTCACTGAGGAAATACTTGGGCATGCTTCACAATATGAGGGTAATATTTTAACAACAGGCAAACATGTATTACATGAGGAAGAATCATCAGTGAAAGAAAAATAAATTAAGGAGTCAAGAAACCAGAGGAAGGATCACAGCAAGAGGCAGATATCATTACCCTGGAAGTGAAATGCCAGCATTTTGGAAGCAAAACATATGTGCTAGAATCATCAATGAACTTGAAATGAGACTTGAGAAATATCCACATCGGTTTGCCTTCACTTCCTTTTGTGCTTTCTGCATGCCAAACAGTTGAATATAAAGTATCCTAATGGTTGTAAGAGCATTTTACAAATTAAGTGCTCTGAAAATATAAGCCATTATCATCATTACTGGAGAAGAGGAGACCACCATGTTACTCAAATTATGGTGTCTACTAGCCAAATGGTTTACCCAGAAGGAAGCTATGAAGCCCTGAACAAAATTGAAAAAAGAAAAAACAAAAGCTACTCACAATTTTTCATTGTTTTGTCTTGAATTGGATTGTATAGCCTGTTACTAATAAGAATACTTTTTACATAGGGAGTGTTAGAACTCCTATGGTACCCCAAAAGGAGAATATTTGTACTCTTCTGCAATATTTCAGAGGGCCAGGAAAAAAAATCAGAGGCATGGTCCACTCCTAGGCCAGGACTGGCAAATCAGCAGAATGTTTCCCTTCTTCCTCCCGTGGCAGACATTGATAGTCAGTCATGGCACTCTGCTAATCTCATCAACAGCCTTAAGATTCTTGTGTACATAGCTTTTCAGGAAGCTACTATCTACTAATCAGAGTTGGAACCTAATTGCCAACTTGGCCCAATTCTGTTTTAGGTCTTTACCAAACATGATGAGAGAAGTGGCTCCAAATCTGTGGTGCATGTGAAAAACAGTATGTCCATTTAAGGAATAATGATTATGATAATGATACCAAACATCAAAAACTATAATAGTGATATTAATAGTATCCATCATTTAGTTAGCCCTTACTGGATTCCAGGAATTGGATGAAGTGCTTCACATATCATCTTGTCCCCCATTTTACACCTGAGGAAATTGAGAAAGAGGAAGTAACGAACTTGTCTGCTCTCAGAGACTTTAAACCTAGTTCTCTTTACCTCAGAGCCCACACTGCTTTCCACACCATTCACAGACTTCAGTTACAACCAAGGGCTTTATAAACTGGTTAATTATTGGCATCCATTTAGAGATTTCTGTGACATTGAGAAGAACTCTCCTCCTTTCTTGGTGAAACTGGTGGCTGTGGCTACTTCCTGAGAAGTCAACATTTTCTGGAAGTTTACTGTTACCCTAGACAGTGCAGAAAGAAATCTATCATCTCAGACTTCAAAGTATTTATTTAAACTCAGCAAAGTCATACAGTTTATACAAATGACTTTTGCAGGAAATGAAGATGTCATCTCACTCTATTTTACATGCACAGTCATCTTCCACCCTACCCCACGACCCCAGGGCATAGCCAGTTACCACAAAGGCAAGGCGTATACAGGTTTCAGTCAAGGCAAAACAGCCTTCACATGCAGTGGGAAAACCAATCCTACTTTCGGGGTTTTCAAGAGCTATTTTAGCAAACATTCTCTCAGAAAATGAAAGTTTCATACAGATATGAGATAATATTCCAGTCTTGGTCACATCCGGGACATGACTTGAGTTTGATTTTTTCCGGAAGCATTATTATGGACATGGGAACATAGCCATGGATAGAAACAAACAAACAAAGCACACACACACACACACACACACACACACACAGAGTTTTGCAGCTTTTCAAGTTATACTTGTGGTGAATAAGGGCAAAATTAAGACAACCAACTCCAAAGTCATGACACATCTCATTTTCTCTCTCAAACCCAACATCTTTAGTATTTCCTATTCTTCAACAAATATTACTCAGAGAGTGACAGCAAGATAGGACACAGAGAAAAGCCAACTACCAAAATCATTTTCTTATTACTGAACCTTAGAAGGACCAGCTAAATTTCTTTGATATACATATATGGTAAAGTGATTACTACAATCAAGCAAAGTAATATATCCATTGTGTTACACAGATATCTTTATTTCTTTTTTGTGAAAGAGTATCTAAAGTCTACTCTCTGAGCAAATTTCCAACATACAATGCAATATTATTAACTATACTTTTCAATATATTAACTATATTTGTCCAATAGATCTCTACGTTTATTCACCTTACAAAACTTTGGGCTTTTGACCTACATATTCCTATTTTTCATCCCTGGTAACCACCATTTTACTCTGTCTCTATATATTTGATTTTTTTTTTTTGGCAGGAGGTTGGGGTGGGGAGCTTCCACATATAAGTGAGATTATGTGGTATTTTTATTTTTGTGCCTGGCTTATTTCACTTAACAACGTCTTCTAGGTTCATACATGTTACTGCAAGTGGCAAGGTCTCTTTTTTATAAGGTCGAATAATAATCCATTGTATAGATACATTGTAAAGTGATTAAAGATTCCCTACCTAAGCACACCTTGAGCCACATCCCCCTTCCATCCTACACCTCCACCTGCAAATCATGGCCACAGCTAATAGGTTAGAGGTATAGGTCTCTACCAATCCCTGTCAACTCCAAGCAGATAGAACCAAAGTTTTATTATAAATTCGTACATTGATGGACACTTTGTTTTTTCCATATCTTAGCTAATGTGAAAAATTCTGCAACAAGCATGGGAGTACAGATATCTTTCTGATGTGGTGATTTTATTTCGTTTGGGTATATACCCAGAAGAGGCATTGATGGGTCACGTGATAGTTCCATTTTTCATTTCTTTAGGAACCTCCATGTTGTTTTCTGAGATGGCTGCGTTAATCTGCATTCTTACCAATGGTGAACTGGGGCTCCCTTTTCTTCATACCCTCACCAACATTTGTTATTGTTTGTCTTTTTGATAAAATCCATTCTAACCGGTATGAAGTGATATCTAGGTAAGTCTTTTCCGACGGAGTGGGCAAAACTGTGTATTTATCTGTGCTCTCCTTTCTGTATGTTTCCCATCTCTGCCCTGCACACTTAAACACTCTGTGGATTCTTTGTTGCTTCTAACCCCTCTTTTGATCGCTCCTTTAATGGTCCTGTCAAAACTTGTCTTTCCTGGGTCTCTTTCCTTCTAGGTCCTGCTCTTTGCTAAAAGGCCAATAAATTCAATCTAGCCAAATATTAATCCAGATTTTAAAATCTGGATTTTTCTAGCAGCATGTCAGGGCTGGTGGGAGAATGAGTTGGAGTAAGGGGAAAGAGCTTTGAGAGTCTCACCTAGAAAATCAAACTAGGCAGTCATCCCCACTGCCTCTGAATAAAGACCTCACCAATGCCTAGGGTACAGGTGAGTTGAGGTGAAGTCTAACACTGAGTTTCATTAACCCAGGTGAGAAAAGAGATAAGACAAAGATTCTCTACCTAAGCACACCTTGAGCCACGACCCCCTACCATCCTAGACGTCCAGCTGGAAATGGGGCATACAACTAATAGGCTGGAGGCAATGGTCTCCATCAACCCCTGCCAGCCCCAAGTAGAAGGCAGCTTCCGTGTGTCTACACTGCGGTGTGGAAAGCAACAGTCCCTGTCGTGCTGGGGACATCTGTGACTGTAGTGGCAGCTGAGCCATTGATAGGAACAATTACAAGGCCCTGCTGACGTCAATACTTGGAAAAGAGCTTGTTCTGTTTTTAAAAACTGCTGTCCATTGTACTAAGCAACATCTCTTCAAGTAATCGAGGTGATCTCTATGTATAATAATAGCCAGGGTGCTTGAAATGTTTGCTCCTGCTCCACGAGCGCATAAACGCAGCTAGCTAACCAGAGTTGCTTTGCTCAGAAAAGTTATTGCAGGAATTTTTCCCTCTGTTCCTCTTGCTCCCACTCCCTTCTTGTTGTTCCTGATTTTGACTACTGTTTCTTGTCTTTAAGCCCAAATACACACACACACACACACACACACACACACACACACACACACACATATACATATAATATCTTCATAAAGAAAATTTTGATAGGTATGTTTAAATAGTCACGGATATGTATTCAGGAAGTGTTTATTATGCAACAAAAATGAGAAAAGAGTAAGGGCTGGGGTGGAGGTGGAAGGAAGACTGTGTTTTGTATCAAAGGGAACTAAATTCGATTTTCTTCATTTATTTCTGTAACCAAACATGAACCCCAAGGACTTGCGTTTTTTGTGCAAATACTAACATACCAGCAAAAGACCATATTTGTAACGTACTTTTAAAATCTTTCCGGCCGGACATGATGGCTCAAGTACTTTGGGAGACCGAGGCGAGTAGTGGATTGCCTGAGCTCGAGGATTTGAGACCAGCCCGGACAACTTGGCAAGACTTCATCTCTATGATAAATCAAAAAATTAGCCGGGCGTGGTAGAACATGCCTGTAGTTCCAGTTACTTGGAAGGCTGAAACAGAAGGATCGCCTGAGCTCAGCAGATCTAGGCTGCGGTGGCCATGAGCGTGCCACCGCACTCAGCAGATCTAGGCTGCGGTGGCCGTGAGCGTGCCACTGCACTCCAGCCTGGACGACAGAGTGACACTCCAACTCTAAAAAAAAAAAAAAACTCATAGTATAGACGTTATTTCTGTGTCACTAATAGAGAAGTTAAGTTCTAAGTGATTAATAGTTGCTGTTTTTTGAAGACTTTTTATACGCCAGTGATGCACAAAGCACTTTACATACATGCCACAAAATTGTATAAAGTAAATCCTGCTATTATAGATGAGGAAAGGAAACAGATTCACAGTTAGAAGGCAGGGTGGAGCTGAGATTCCAATGCAGACATGCTGAGCCCAGGCCCAGTGCTCATCCCCACCAAGCATGGGTATTCTGTGGTGGTAGTTCTGTTAAACATCTTCTGTAGTTCAAGTCAGGGGGACTTGCATTCAAATCCCACTATTGTCTCTTATTAAATGTGTCCTTTTGCCAAGTTGCTCAATCACCCTCTTCTAAAACAAATGTTTACACTCACATGATACATGATATTGTTTCAGTTCTGCCTGTTTTTATGTTTTACAATTTATTATTCATTTTATGAGTGGTATTTCTTCCTTTAAATGTTTGAAATTCTAAGTATAAGTTGTTTGCTTTATTTCCAAAATTAACATCCCTTAAAAATGAGCGTTTTGATGTCTAGTTCTATGCATTTCAACTTACATATGGATTCATATAACCTTCACCAAAAGCAGGATTCAGAATAGATCCATCACCTTCCAAATCCCTCATGCTGTCCCTGTTTTAGTCGCCTGCTCCTCCTACCACATTCCCTGGCAACCACTGATCTTTCCTCCATCATTGTAATTTTGTGTTTTCCACATCATCATATAAATGAAATCATAGAGCAGGTAGCCCTTTAAGACTGGCTTATAATGGTCATCATTAATAAAACAAACAACAACAGATGCTGGCAAAGATGCGGAGAAAAAGGAACACTTCTACACTGCTGGTGAGAGTGCAACCTCTTTGGAAGACAGTGTGGCGATTTCTAAAAGAACTAGAAATTGACCTTCCATATGACCCAGCAATCCCCCTGTTGAGAATATACCAGGAGGAACTCAAGTCATTTTACAAAAAAGATACCTGGACACGCATGCTTGTTGCAGCTCTATTCACAATAGCAAAAACATGGCACCAACCATGCTGCCCATGGAAGCTGGACTGGATAAAAAAATGTGGTGCATCTACACAATGGAATATTATGCAGCCATAAAGAAGGACAAACATATAGACTTTGCAGTAACTTGGATAGATTTAGAGTCTACCATACTCAGTGATCTTTCACAGAAACAGAGTACCATATGTTCTCACTCATAAGTGGATCTTGAACAATTATTATAATACTATAAGCAAGGGATTGACAGTAGTAGGAAACTTCCAGGGGTGGGGATAGCGGGTAGGTTAGGCAGTTCAGGGAAACTGCCAGGGGAGGAAGGGGCACATCTCATCAACAAGGGTACCTGCATAATAAACATTTGTATACCTACCCCTGAATTGTACCCCACATCTTAAAAAAAAAAAGTCTGACTTATTTTTTAAAGTTTTGTAATATTTCATTTGATTTTTAATTAACAAATAATAATCATATATATTTATGGGGTACATTATGATGCTTTAATTGATGCATGCATAGCGGAATGATTAAATCAAGCTAATTAACAGATCCATTATATGACATACTTACTTTTTTGTCATGAGAACATTAAAATCGACTCCTTTAGCAGTTTTGAAATATACATTATTATTAACTGTAGTCGCTATGCTAGGCAATTGATCACTAAAACTCATTCATTCCTCCTGTCTAACTGAAACTTTGTACCCTTTGACAAGTATCTCCCCTTCTCCATTCTCACCCCCCCACTCTCCCCTCCAGCCTCTGTAATCACCATTCTACTCTTTACTTCAAATTCAAAATTTTTTTAGTTTTCTCATATGAGTGAGTTTATTCAGTATTTGTCTTTCTGTGACTGAGTTATTTCACTTAACATAATGTCCTCTAGGTTCATCCATGTTGCCACAAATTACAGAATTTCCTTCTTTTTAAAGGCTGAGTAATATTTCATTGCATATATCTATATGCCATGCTTTCTTTATCCATTCACCCACTGATAGACATTAGGTTGATTCCATAAATTGACTATTTCAAATAACACAGCAATGAACATGGGAGTGCAGAGATCTTTTCAACTACTGATTTGAATTACTTTGGATATATACCTGGAAGCGGGATTGTTGAGTCATATGGTAGTTCTATGTCTAGGTTTTTGAGGAATCTCTATATTGTTTTCTGTAATGGCTGTACTAATTTACGTTCCCATCACTGTGTAAAAGAGTATTCTTTCCTCCATATCCTCACCAAAACTCGTCTTTTGTCTTTTTGATAGCCATTCTAACAGGTGATTATATCTCACTTTGGTTATATTTTACATTTCCCTAATGATTAGTGTGATATTGAGCATGTTTTCATATATCTGTCAGCCATTTGTATATGAGACTTAGTTTCTTTCATTCTGAAAAATGCCGTTGATATTGATGCATGCTGTTGCAAACCTCAAAATAGTTCATCTCTTCTTACTGGTGAGTAGTATTTCATTATATGGATATACTATACTTTGCTTATCCATTGACCTGTTAAGAGCCACTTGGGTTGTCTCCTGTTTGGGGTAATTATGAATAGAGCTCTGTAAACATTCATGTGTAGATTTTTGTGTGAACATGAGTTTTCATCGCTCTGGGGTAAATACCTAGAAGTGAGATGCTGGGTCCAAACTGTTTTCCATAGTGGCTATACCATTTCTCATTCCCATCAGCAATATATGACAGTCCTGGTTTTGCATCCTTCTCAGCACTTAGCATTGTCAATATTCTTTATTTTAGCTACTCTTAATAGCTCTTTGATGGCATCATCATGGTTTTTATCTGCATTCTCTAAACAGCTAATGGTATTAAGCATTTCTCCCTGTGCTTATTGACCATCTGTTTATCCTCTTTGGTGAGGTGTAGTTCAAGTTCTTTGCCATTTTTTTAACTGGATATTTTTTTAAATTAAATTTTGACTGTTCTTAGATACAAGTCCTTTGGCATATATGTGACTTGCAAATATTTCTTCCAGTATACACCTTGGCTATTTATTCTCAGTCTTTTGCAGAGTAAAAGTTTTTAATGTTTATAAGGTCCAGTTTATTATTTTTTTGTTGTATCATGCTTTTGGTATCATATCTAAGAATGCTTTGCCTAATCCCAAATGACATAGATTTCCTTCTACGCTTTCTTTAAAAAGTTTTATTGTTTTACATTTTACACTTAAATTTATCATCCATTTTTAATTTTGTATGTACTGTAAGGTTTATGTTAAGGTTCATTCTTTTAGTATATGGGTCTCCAAATTGTTCTATAACCATTTGTTGAAAAGACTATCTTTTCTTTTTAAAAATATAATTTAATTTAATTTTAGGTTCAGAAGACACAAGTTCATGTTTGTTACATGGACATATTGTATAATGTTGGGAATTGGGCTTCAGGTGGCCCATTTCCCAGAGAGTGAACATTATACCCAGTAGGTAATTTATGAACTCTTGCTCCCCTCTTCACATTCCCACATTTTAGTGTCCACAGTGTCAGGTATTTCCATCCTTGTGACCATTTAGCTCTCACATATCAGTGAAAACCTGCAGTGTTTGGTTTTCTGTTTCTGAAACAGTTCACTTAGGATGATGATCTTCAGCTCCATCCATGTTGCTGCAAAGGATATGATTTTGTTCTTATTTTTCAGGTTGAAAAATATAGTTTATTTAGAAAGAAGATTAGAGAGAAAGAGAGAGAGAGAGAGAGAGAGAGAAGAAATTCACCTCCCCAAGGTAGAGGAGGGGGCTTGATCTAATTCTTTTTTATGGTTGCATCATATTCCATGGAATATACCTACCACATTTTCTTTATCCAGTTAATTGTTGGTGGGCACTTAAGTTGGTTCCATGATTTTGCTGTTGTGAATGGTGCTGCAATGAACATATGAGTACAGGTGTCTTTTTTATATACTGATTTGTTTTCCTTTGAGTAGATCGTCACTAGCGGGATTGCTGGGTTGAATGGTAAGTCTACTTTTAGTTCTTCAAGAAATCTTCATACAGTTTTCCACAGAGGTTGAACTAGTTTACAATTCCACCAACAGTGTATGAGCATTCTCTTTTCTCCACAACTTGTGTCAACATCTGTTGTTTTTTGACTTTTTAATAATAGCCATTTTTACTGATATAAGATAACATCTCATTGTGGTTTTAATTTGCACTTCTCTTATGATTAGCGATTTGGGGCATTTTTTACATTTGTTTCTTGGCCGCTTGTGTGTTTCTGTTCCTTAATCAATAGCACACGTCTTAATTACTATAGCTTTATAAAAAGTCTTAAAAATAGGAGTATGATGAGTCTTCTAACTTTGTTCTTCTTTTTAAAAATTGTTTTCACTATTGTGGCTCTTTTCCCTTTTCATATACATTTTAGAATTAGCCTTTCTGTATTTACCAAAAAATCTTCCTGGGATTGCATTAAACCTATAGATCAATTTGGGGAAAATTGACATCTTAATTCTACTGGAGTCTTTCAATCCATTAAGAACAATTCAACAGATTTAAGAGAACTCAGTGTCTCTTTATTTAGGTCTTTTTTATTTAATTAACACTAAGCCTACTCATGATTTGTAGATTTATGGCTAGGTATTTTTTGAACTATGATAATTGCTAGTGCTCTGTCTATTACTGTTTTGATTTGCTCATTGTTGGCATATATAAGCATAACTGATTTTTGTGTCAATTTTGTATCTTGCAATCTTGCTAAATTCACTTATTTCTAAAAAATTTGTGTATAGATTTCGTGGCATTTTCTGTGTAGACAATCCTATATAGACAATTTTCCATATAATATCATCTGTGAAAGAGACAGTTTAATTTTTTTATATTTTGTTTTAAAATTTGTATGTCTTTGTTTCTTCCTCTTTTCTTGTTTCCTACACCCATTGGCCAGAACCTCCAGTATAATGATGGAGGATTGGTGAGAGTAAAATCCTTACTTTGCTCCAAATCCTGGGGAGAATGGACTCAGTTTCTCACCATAAAGTATAATATTAGCTTTAGAATATTTTAGATACCCTTATAAAGCTTAGAAAGTTCCCTTTTCTTTCTAGTTTGCTGAACTTTTTTTTTTTTTAGATCATGAATAGATGTTGAGTTTTGGGAAATGTTATTTCTGTTTCAACATGTATGATTATGAGGGTTTTTTTTCTTCCTTGGTCTGTTAATTGGTGAATTATGATTGATTTCAGAATTTTGAACCAACCCTGCTTTTCTGGGATAAATCCCACATGGATCACGATGGAAATATCTATCTATCTATCTATCTACCTACCTACCTACCTACCTATTTTTGTCTAGGAATCGAAGTCATGCTGGCCTTATGAAATGAATTGGGATGTGTTTCTTCTATTTTATAGAAGACACTACATAGAACTGGTGTTGCTTTTCAGAAATATTTGGAAAGCAAGCTCATGATTCTATCTGGGTATAGAACTTTCTTTTTTTTAACCACATATTAATTTAATAGATGCAGAACTATTTAGGCTATCGACTTGGGTGTGTGCTTTGGTTTTTTTGTGGCTTCAAGAACTTAATCTATTTTATGTTAGTTGTCAAATTTATGTATGCAGAGTTGTTCATGGTATCTTCTTATCTTTTTTTATTTTTTTTTATTTTTTTATTTTTTTATTTTATTTTATTTTATTTTATTATGTTATTGTGGGGTACAGTTAGGGGTTAGGCATACAAAAATATTTCGTTCAGGTACCCTTGTTGATAAGAGGTGTCTCCCCATCCTCAGAT
>CAUYQG010134443.1:0-18417 GCA_963574415.1 Tarsius wallacei | reverse complement strand
TATAAGAATGGGTAACTTCTTCTCCTGTAATTCCTGTATTTGTTTCTCTGTATACTACATTTCTTTTTTTTTTTCTCTTTCGTTTTGAGTTTTTCAACGTTTTCATACTTCCTTTGTTTTTGTTATTTTACTGCTTTTTTTTCTTCTTTCTTCTTTCTATTCTTTAGATTCCCTGTTTGTGTAGGGGAAGAATACATCAAAAGGCAGGATTTTGTTGGACTGTGTGTTTGTATGATTATCTATATGCTTTAGGGATTTTTGCTTGTTTACATGTTTGTTTTTTTACTCTTTTCTGTCTTTGTGTCTCTTTTCATTTGTTAGTTTGTATGTCTGTTTTCCCTCTTACATTTCTCACTCTCCAACTTCCTCTTGACCACCCCCCTTGCATTATTTTCCTTTTTCTTACCTCACGTGGTTCCAGGGAGCAAACCTAAACTCTCACTGCATGGATAAATTGAAAGGCAGTGGGAAGAGGGTACCAGGGTACCCATACACCTGTCAGTGGATACTGGGATCTGCAGATAAATTCTGAATCACAGCTCCCTTCCCTAATTAAAACTTAAAACTGCAAAAAGTACAGCCCCAACCTAGAGTCCAGCTTCAGAAGTGAACAAAGTTGGAGGATCCATATAAGGAAGAACAGGAGATTGAACAAAAAGAAGTAGAAGCAACTCCACCATCCCTGAAAAACAGAATTAAAGAAGAGAGAGAGGGGAAAAAGGGGAGTGGAAGAAAATCTACACAAATGAAGAAAAAACAAAAGTATATGGATCTCTCACAGACTCCTGGGAGGTCAGACACTGAGAAAATAGACTTCAGAACTCAAACAATGAAGAGCCCCCAGAATGACTGGTCTCAACTACAAACCCAGATATGAAGACATTAATAGAGAGAATAAAAAGAATTGAGGAGAGACAAGCGGAAAATAGGAAGGAGTTGATAACTGAGATAACAGCAGTAAAGAATACTCGGGATGAAATAAATAACAAACAGAAGGCATGGAAAGCAGAATTAGCCAAGCAGAAAAAAGAATCTCAGAGCTTGAGGACCAAAATATAGAACTACCCAGACTTCAAAAACATAGAAAAGAAACTTAAAAAGACAGAGCAAAACTTTCAAGAGATGAATGATTACTTCAAGAGAATGAACCTAAGAGTAATTGAACTTCCTGAGGCAGAAAGAGAGACAGAAACCACCTTGGAACAAACATTTCATGAAATTATTCAAGAAAACTTCCTTCATCTCATCAGTAATATGAGAATCCAAACACAAGAAATTCAGAGAACCCCTGCAAGGCAACACATGAGACCAACTCCCAGACATAATAAATTGCCTAAACCAAGTAGAATAAAAGAAAACATCCTAAAGGCAGCAAGAGAAAAAGATCAGATTACCCACCATGGAAGACCAATTAGAATAGTAGCAGATTTATCCAAAGAAACACTTCAGGCTAGGAGAGCTTAGAGCCCAATCTTTAGAGTTCTCAAAGATAAACAATTTCAACCAAGAATAGCCTACCCAGCCAAGCTAAGGTTCATCAGTGAGGGAGAATTAAAATCTTTCCCAGATATCCAATCCCTAAGGACTTATACTGCCTCCAGACCACTCCTACAAGAAACACTTAAGAAAGTGTTGAACACAGAAGAAAAGGAAAAAACAACAAACAAACAAACAAACAAGCAAAATGACAATGGTCTTCAAAAGAGCACAAGAAAAAGACTGGAAACACACGTGATTCAATGCAAAAACCAAAAGAAGGACAAAAAACAAACAGGAACAACAACTATATAAAAACCTCATGACAGGGATAATAATTAGCCTGAATGTGAATGGAGTAAATGTTCCACAAAAAGACATAGAATGACAAAATGGATAAAGTATCATCAAGCAACAATATATTGCCTCCAAGAAACTCATCTCACCAGAAAGGACATCCACAGACTCAAAGTAAGAGGATGGGAAGCAAAGTTTCAGGTGAATGGAACACAAAAGAAGGGAGAAGCTACAATCTTAATCTCAGACAAAATATACTTTAAGCTATCAAAAATTTAAAAGGACACAGGAGGCTACTACATAATGATAAAAGATTCAATCCATCAACAACAAATATCCATCCTAAACATATATGCACCTAACATAGGAGCACCAACTTTCATAAAGCAACTTCTAGGTAAACTCAAAAAGGATATTGACTCTAACATTATCATAGCTGGGGACTTTAATACCCCACTCACAACCCTAGACAGATCATTAGGACAAAAAATCAGCAGGGAGATCCGGAGCCTCAACCTGACTCTTGACCAAATGGACTTAACCGATACCTAGAACATTCCATCCAACAACCACAGAATATACATTCTACTCATTACTACATGGAACATTCTCTAAGTTAGACCGTATCATTGGAATAAATCAAGCATAAACAAATTTCAAAAGATTGAAATTTTGCCATGCACCTTCTCAGACCACAGTAGAATAAAAATAAATACCAACACCAACAGATTCCACCAAAACCCACAAAGACATGGACACTAAACAGCATGGTGCTAAGCAACTCCTGGGTCAACATGGTAATCAAAACAGAGATTAAAAGATACCTGGAAACAAATGAAAATGAAGAAACATCTTACCAAAATCTCTGGAATGCCATGAAAGCAGTAGTAAGAGGGGAATTCATACCTCTACAAATGCACATGAAGAAAATGGAAAAATCACAAGTTAACAGCCTAACAAGTCACCTAAGGAAGCTGGAAAAGCAAGATCATCAAAACCCTAACTTCAACAGAGGAATCCAGACATCCAAAATAAAAGCACAAATCTGTGACATAGAAGACAAAAAGATAAAACAAAAAAACAACGAAACCAAAAGTTGGTTCTTTGAAAGGATAAATAAGATTGATGGTTCACTAGCTAGACTGACCAAGAAAAAGAGAGAAAAAGCCCAAATAAACACAACCAGAAACACAAAAGATGAAGTCACATCTGACCCTGAAGAAATGCAAAAGATCATCAGAGACTAATATGTACACTTGCATGGAAACAAACTTGAAAACCTAAAGGAAATGGAGGACTTTCTGACATCACACAACCTCTCTAGGTTGAAACAAGAAGAAATCAAGACCCTAAATAGGAAATTGGTTATGTCATAAGAAAACTACTTAAAAAAAATAGCCCTGGGCCAGGAATACATGTAGAATTCCAGCAGAATCCTACAAGACATACAAGGAGGAACTGATACTAATCCTACTGAAAGTACTCCAGGAAATTGAGAAAGATGGAACTCTCCCCAAATGATTTTATGAAGCTAACATTGCACTGATATCCAAGCTAGCTAAAGACCCAACAAATAAAGAGAACTACAGGTCAATATCTTTGATGAACATAGATGCTAAAATTCTCAACAAGATCCTTACCAACCGGATTCAACAACACATCTCAAAAATCCTCCACCACGACCAAGTAGGCTTCATCCCAAGGATGCAAGGCTGGTTCAACATTTGTAAGACCATAAACATAATTAAATACATCAACAGATGTCAAAACAAAAACCACATGATTATATCATTAGACACAGAAAAAACTTTTGATAAAATCCAGCACCCCTTCTTGATAAAAACCCTCTAACACCTAGGCATAGGTGGAACATACCTCAAAATATTAAAAACCATCTATTAGAAACCCACAGCCAGCACACTGCTAAACAGACAAAATTGGAACCATTTCCCCTGAAAACTGGAACAAGACAAGGATGCCCACTCTCACTCCTCCTGTTCAACATAGTATTGGAAGTCCTAGCTAGAGCAATAGAGAAGAGAAGGCAATCAGTGGTATCCAAATAGGAAAAGTGGAAGTCAAGTTATCTCTCTTTGCAGATGACATGATTATATACCTTGAAAACCCAAGAGAATCTGTCAAAAACCTCCTTGCACTGATAAATGACTCTGGGTATAAAATAAATATGCAAAAGACAATCACATTTCTTTACACAAATAATAAACAAACAGAAACCCAAATAAAAAGCACATCCCATTCTCAATAGCCACAAAAAATGAAATACCTTGGCATCTTCCTAACCGGAGACATGAAGGAACTTTACAATGAAAACTACAAAACACTGCTCAAAGAAATCAAAGATGATCCAAACAAGTGGAAAATTATCCCATGCTCATAGATTGGAAGAATCAACATTGTGAAGATGTCCATACTACCTAAGGCAATTTACAGATTTAACGTAATACCCATCAAATTACCAGCAACATTCTTCTCAGATCTGGAAAAAACAATACAGGAATTCATATGGAAACATAAATGGCCAAGAATAGTCAGAGCAATGCTCAGCAAAAAAAAGCAAAGCAGGAGGTATGACACTCCAAAACTTTAAACTTTATTATAAAGTGACAATAATCAAAACAGCCTGGTATTGGGACAAGAACAGACATATAGACCAATGTAATAGAATTGAGATTCCAAAAGCAAAACCACAATTTTTCAACCAACTCATCTTTGAAAAAGACTCCACCACCTGCTTCTGGGGAGAAGAGAACCTATTCAGTCAGTGTTGCTGGGAAAACTGGCTGACCACATGCAGAAGATTCAAACAGGACCCCTATCTATCCCCATACACAGAAGTTAACTCTTAATGGATCAGAGACCTAAATGTAAAACCTCAAACTATAAGAACCTTAGAAAATGCAGGAGACACCCTTATGGAAATTGGAACTGGCAACCAATTCTTGAGCAAAACCCCAAATGCACAGGATATAAGAGATAAGATAGACGTGGGCCCTCACTAAACTGACAAGCTGCTGCAAAGCCAAAGAAACCATCAAGAGAGCAGGAAGACAGCCCACTGAATGAGAAAAAGTATTTGCCAACTCCATGTCTGACAAAGGTCTAACATCTCGTATCTACAAGGAACTCAAACGTGCTGAAAAGAAAAAAAATAAACAACCCCATTACAAAATGGGCAAAAGATATGAACAGACAATTCTCAAAGGAAGACATCCGAGCGGTCAACAGACGCATGAAGAAATGTTCAACCTCACTAATCATCAAGGAGATGCAAATTAAAACTACACTGAGATACCACCTAACTCCAGTCAGAATGACCGTCATCAATAACTCAAAAAGTACCAGATGCTGGAGAGGGTGTGGTGAAAAGGGAACACTTCCACACTGTTGGTGGGAATGTAAACTAGTACAGCATCTGTGGAAATCAGTGTGGCAATTCCTAAAAGCTCTAAAAATCAACCTTCCATATGACCCTGCAATCCCCCTAATTGGAATATACTTGGAAGAACTCAAATCACTCCATAAAAAAGATACCTGCTCACGTATGTTTATCGCTGCATTGTTCACACTAGAAGATCATGGAACCAACTGTGCTGCCCATCAAAAGAGAACTGGATTTTTCAAAATGTCGTACATATACATGATTGAATATTACACAGCCATAAAGAAGAACAAAATCATGAATTTTGCAGCAACTTGGATGGAATTAGAGTTTATAATACTGAGTGATCTTTCACAGAAACAAAGATCTGAGTACCACATGTTCTCACTCATAAGTGGACATTGAACAACTGCCATAATACTATCAGAAAAAGATTGACAGTGACAGGAAACCATGGAGGGAGTGCAGGGAGTTGCAATTAACGGTAGTTGATATCTGCCCGGGGAAGGGGGAGCACACCTCATCAACAAGGGTGGCTTCACAAATATTTGTATACCTAACCCTTAACTGTACCCCACATTTAAAAAAACATTAAAAATGAAACAAAATTTACAAAAAGAAAGAAAGAAAGAAAGAAAGAAAGAAAGAAAGAAAGAAAGAAAGTAAAGACCTTCTCATACAAACAACTACTGAGAGACTTCCTTGCCACCAGGACTATTTTACAGGGAATGCTAAAGAAGTATTTCAAACACAAGGAATATAATATGAAATAGAAACTTAGATCTACACAAGACGAGGAAGAACACTGAAGTTGTAATAAATGAAGGTTAGCACAAAGTTATTTTTTCATTTCCATTTCTCTACAAGATAATTGACTATTCAAAGCACAAATATTTTATAGCATATTGAAAAGTAAAATGTCTGACAACACTGGCATAAATGATGCAAAATATAAATGAGAAGACAAACTATTGTATGATTCTTATACAACATGTGAAGTGATATAAAAATACTTGAAGATATGACAAATTAAGTATATTCAATGTATTAAGCCCTAGGACAACTTCTAAAAACTTTTAAAAATTATTTTTAAAATGCCATTTACAATAGCAAAAATGTAGTCATTATAATCCTTCAAGATATTGCAAGAGCTGGATGCAAAAAGCAACAAGGCTATGAAAAAAAAATTAAGAACACTCAAATAAATAGTGAGCTATACAATGTTCAGTTTTTGTCAGTCTTCTGTTCTTTGGGATTATAGACTGAATTCTCTCCTTTCTTGTTGACTATGAGCCTGGAGTTTCTTTTCTTTCTTAAGGCCTTCTGAATTTCTCATCACATTAACATTACCTCCTCCATCTTCTAACAAACTATGTTGTGTCAAGGTCTTCTCAAGTCTCAACTCTGTGTGAAACTCTGTAGCCACATTTCTTCTGTTTCCAGCCATAAAAAGTTCTCTGCTTTTTATGAGTTAGTGTGAGTAGATTAGGTTCACCCACATAATCCAGTATATTCTCCTTGTCTTGAATCCTCAACTTTAATCATACCTACAAAGTCCATTTTGCCATGAAATATGACATTTGACTGATTCTGTGGATTAGGATGTTAACATAATTTGACAGGAAAGTTATCCTTCTTATCACAAAATGAATTAATAAAAAGAGTGAAATAAAAATTCTAGACATGACACACACACATTCCATCTGTCTATCTATCCATCTATCTTGCTATCTATCTATCCATCCATCCATCTACCTACCTATCCATCATCGTTCATCTATCTTTGAATGTCTTCAAATATAAATTATCTAAAATGAAATGAAAAAAGCAAAAAATGGGCTAGACATGGTGGCTCACAGTGCCTGTAATCCCAGCACTTTGGGAGGCTTATGTGGGAGAATGTTTGAGCCCAACCTGTGCAACATAGAGAGAACCTGGCTCTACAAATTTAAAAAAAAACGTTTAAGTTAGCCTGGCATGGTGGCATTACCTTTAGTCCACAGCTACTTGAAGGGCTAAGGCAGGAGAATCTCTTGAACCCAGGAGTTGGAGGCTGCCGTGAATTATGATTGTACCACTGTAAGCCAGACTGGGTGAAAACATGAGACCCTCTTTCTTAAAAAATAAAATAAAATAAAGCCCATATGTCTAAAACAAGGATGAGTCAAAAGAAGTTAAGAAACTACCAAACAGAAAATTTAAGAATTGTGGTACAGTTGCTTACATCTAGCATATATGTAATTTGAGTCCTAGGGGAAGATGAGAGATGAGTATTGTTTCAGAAAAGTAATAATGGCCAATGTTTTCCCAAAATTTTTAAAAGACAACAAACCACAGATCTGTGAAGCTCAAAATCCTCATTCAGAACTTTAAAAGAAAAAAATGATAAATGAAACATGACCAAACAAAACCAAACCAAACACACACACCCATATAGGCATATGATAGTCAAACTCCTGAAACATAAAAATAAAGGAAAGATCTTGAATGTAGCCATAGGGAAAAAAGTAAAATACAGAAGAAAAAACATCTGGGTAACCACAGATCTTTTTTCAGAACCTGTACAAACTAGAAAACAAACAAACAAAAAGAAATACCTTTAAAGTTTTAATACACCGAAAGAGGGGTAAAAACCCAAAGAACAAAACACTATCTGGTCAGAGTTCTATAACGACAAAAATATTTTTCAAAATTATATCAAAATAGTTTTCAAACAAACCTGAGAAAATCAATTGCCAAAATAGCTTAACAAGAAATATTGAAGACATATATTCAACCATATAATTTCAAAACTTACAAAAACACCTTTGAAAAGTTCAACTTTTTCTGTTATAAAAAAAATGTTCAACAGCTTACAAGAAAATTTCCTTGACATGATAATGAGCACCTATGAAAAGCTTAAGATAGCATATGGAATGGTAAAATATTGAAGGCTTTCTCTCTCAGATTGGGAACAAGGCATAGATGCTCCTCTCTCCTCTTCTATTCAACATTATACCAGAGGTCCCAGTCATTGAAGTTTTAAAAAATGAATACAAATAAAGTATTCATTATGAAAAAGTATAAACAGTCTTACAAAACATGCAAAACAACTGTTAGAACTAATGCAAGTATTTAGGAAAACTGCAAGATATGATATTACTATCTAAAAATTAATAACATTTCATAGTCTACCAGTAAGCAATTGAAAAAATGAAATATTTATCCAAGTGAAAGTTACAACTCACTGAATGTACACAGCATCTATATATTTCTTGTATGTAAGTCTTACCTAAAAGGAATGGCAAAACCCTTTAAACAAATACTGAACTCTAGTTAATAAGTGTTTAGAGTGAATTTTACTGATGTATGTCATTTATTTAAATGTATTAAAAGGAGATTGACAAAGTATAGGTAGGTACATGACAAAATAAATAAAGTGAAATGTTGGTGAGATAATTAGGTGGGTATACTGATGTTCACTGTAAGCTTGAATGTGATGATTTACTACTAATGCAGGAGCTTTGGAGAGCCTAGTGAATGGTGCTCTTGACCATGGTTGTAATAAGGACTGTATGACTACTGAATAGCTCACTAAAAGAAAACTGTAAGTTCTAGGCCTTAAACTTTGAATAAAATATTGTCAAGATAATAGAGTGCATCCATGATGGTCCTAATTCTCCAGTTCCTTATATCTGCAAAAATACTGATAATTACACTGAAAATATGATTGCTTGGCTTGCAGATTTCCAACGTAAGTAGAGTTCACAGACTTGCTGTGTCTCCTGTGTGATATTTAAGGCACTGATATAGGTGGAGAAGGGTTCTGAAAGTTTGTGGGAACTGTTGAACAGATTTGGTTGAGGCTAAGAATTTTGAAGGTTCGAGTATCTCTGAATCTCTGTTGATTTCAGAAACATCCTATCTTCCAATATCAAAGAAGCTAATGTTTCAAGAGCCCCAGTTAAATGGGGTCTCCAGTACCAGAGTAGCTAGTCACCCCAACCCAATGGGGAATGAACAGGAGCTGGACATGGGTGTTACAGTGTGCCTTTCACAGGATATTTCTTATACCTGGTGAACAGCCTAATGCCTACTTGTCCAACATGTGACTTGGGGCCCCTCATGCAGGAAACTTGACACATACCCTGGTGGCTCTTTTCCGACATGTGTCCAGTTTATGTCTGGCTCTGGAATTAGAAGCTTGACCTTGAATTCTCCACAGCATCCCAGAGAAAATTTGACCCAAGAGGACCCCTGTCCTCTTCAGAAGGAAGGTGCAAATTCAATGCACAATCGCAAGAGGACACAAGTTCAAAGTTTTTTTACTTACACATTCTGGGCAGGGAGTACACAGTAAGCCAGGAATACAGTTTTCTGTCCCTGGTTACACAAAGTAGGAATGCATATCCAGGCAGAGAGTGGCATGGCAACTAGCCGCATATGTAAGAATAGGATATGGGTCGCTGTAAGTTCACAGGCAAATGCCTGAGTGGTCCTTTAAAAGAAGGGGCAGTGGAAACATCAGTTGACTAGGTAGGAAAGATTCATCCAAGTTCTCATCTCTGGCTACAGGTGTGGGACATTTGGGTGTGGTGTTCTACTTCTAATGGCTAGACAGCAAACTTTATTATGTAGTTCTTACATCTAATCTGCGCTTTCTTTACTTAAAAAAGTCTGTAATAAATTCACTCTAAATAGCTAGTGAGGTTTTAATTTCCTGACTGCATTCTTACTAATATATTATTCTAATACATTTCAGTCTTTATAAAACAGTTTCAAGATCTGGTAAAAAGTCATAATAATTATCCTCATTCCTTCATAATTTCTGAATGTTATTTAGTCCTTGTTTCTGGAACACACTACAGGATTTTCAGATCACACTTTACTAGAGAATCTAGTAATGTAAAGCAAAACAAAACTTTCATATTTCATACATATAGAGAGACATTATTTTATATAATACTGACAATTGTAATTTATGCTTTTTTCCATGTATATATTCATGTATACACACACACACACATAAACACACACACACACACGTATATTTCTTACAGCAATAGTAGTCATTGACAAAGCCAACTGGTCAATTCAAACTTATTTCTTCTTTTTAAATTGTTTTAAATTTTAAATTCAGTGGGTATACATGTGTATTTGTTACATATTGTGTAGTGTTGAGGATAGGATCTCAGGTGGAAACTTATTGTCTTCTACACACCCCAAGCTTATAATTACCCAGTGTTTCCGGCCAACACCTTTTCAGGAGCCGGCAAGCATTTCATAAAGGCTCTGAGAGTAAATATTTTAGGCTTGTAGGCCATATGGTCTCTGTCATGGCTACTCAAACTCTGCCATTTAGCACAAATTCAGTTATAGACAATATGTAAACAAAGGGGAATGGTTATATTATAATAAACATTTAATTACAAAAAGGAAGGCTACTAGCCCCCAGGAAGTAGCTTGCCCACCTCATTGTAGGTGCTGTACACAATAATCATTTTTAACTTCTTTGTCCAACCAAATTTCAAATTCAGATAAATTAAACATACATTCTCAGCAATGTGATATTTATATGACATGCTGAGGGCACAAATCACATCTCTAAGGTAGACTTCATAGTTATGTGCTGCTAAGTATGACTACATTGTTGTCTGCTACTAAGTAGTCATCTACTACTATGCATCCCATTGTAAAAAGCCTCATACTTGATTTTCTAGTTTCTTTCTAAACCCTCCAATTATATTTACTGACAAGATCTGAAGGTGTTCTTTCTTGAAGGGTCACAGATATTTTGTGCTACAAGAGTATGTTACATACTCCAATTCATGTCTACAGAGAGAAGTACACTATGACATTTCAAAGACCATCTAACTTACTTTGTCATTAATAGTCTTACTGCAGAAAAACACAAAACACCTATGCAATATTGTACAATACAAGTGCCTTATTGTTATTTCCAGAAAAGTCCCCATTTCTAGTATAAATAGTGTTGTTTTAAAACAGTAAAATATAGTAATAATGCTATTATAATAATATATATACATACTAAGTAATACTTGGTTCTTGCCTTCCTGTTTATGATTCTGATAATGTAATACATGCTTCACTGCCCCTGCTGATGACATCTGCAAGCATCTCTGTTTGATTTTTTTCTTTTTTAAATTCTAGAAACAACAATGGTGATGTTTATTTGTTGTTAATGAAGAAAGAGACCCAAGACCTGAGACCTTTACTTATTCAGAGATCATTTTAATTTAGCAACATTTTGTTTGCTTTGGATTAAAAAAAAGCTTTTATTTCTATTGTCCTATCCCAGTGGAAAAAATAAAACAAATAAGTGAATAGGGTTGCCTGATTATTGCAAATTTCTGATGCTGTCTTTCTGCAACTGAGGAACCATCAAAAATGGAAATTTATACCACCATAGTTGCTGCCCCTTTTCTGAAACCAGTCATATTGATTGTGTTTGTATTATTAAGTTTGTTTTGCATATTCACTATATTCTACTGTTAAATCAACTCCTTTTGAGAAAATTGTGTGTGACTCTGAGTGCAGTTATGCATTAAATATGGTCAGGAAGCCAAAGCATTAATCAGATAAATGTATTCCAACTGGAAATTATTTTGTTCTCTTGTATCCCCCTTTTCCATTATCTCTATCCCTTGAATTAGTTTCATTTATGTTCTAAAAAGACTCTTCCATACTGAGGGAGGTAGATTGGGAGACTGGTAATTAAATGCTCTTTGTGATAGAAAATTTTAACAGGAACTATGTTCCACAAAACTGGCAAAGGTATTAGTATCTTTCTGGAGGCATCTCCTTTCTGCCTTCCCTGATACTGTGATTACAGGTGTAACTGTGTTCTTAGGCACAACATAACATGGATTGGGCAATAAGTGTAGTCGTTTTCAGATTTTATCACTTCGTAATCTTACAAAGTATTACTTTACTCGTTTATCAATGGGGTCAGCCCTTGGAATGGAACAAGCATTATAAAAGATAATAAATGCAATACAAATAAGACAGATCCCTCAAACATAGGTGCTTAGGCTTCCCCTAGACATAGTGAATCAGACTCTCTCATATCTTTATGCTTAAAAGTCTTCTTAGATGATTCTGAGGAACAGTAATGTTTATGAACCAGTACATCATCCGCCCCACCTTCCAATGCTCAAATTAGTCTTTCAGTAGTCCTACAATGTCTTCCACTAGCTTCTCTTTACATGTCTTCAGTTATAGTGAATTGACTACGTATTGACTATCTTTTGGAACAGACCTGTCCACATAAGTGCATAACTTAATCCATTTATTAAAGTTAATTCTAACTTTTGGGGCTAAAAACAAATTTCACTCTTTTTCCCATTTGATAACCCCACAGTTATATGAAAAGACTTAACTTCCTGCATCAATTCTTCCATGTGGTTAATGTATCCTGATAAAGCTCTTGTCCCAGAATCCTAGCTTATTGTTTACCATATTTTACTAAATGCATTCCCACTGCTAGTTTCAGTTGCCGTGTCCTTATAGTTCTCTGGTAACTGCCCCATTCTGAAGATTTTTTTTAAATGTCATATTTCAGCCACCTCTTTCTCTAGCAAGTAGGTTTTCTACAAGTTTTTGCAAAAGAAATTGAGGGTATTTTTTAACTATGTGATTTTCATATCCTCAGTCATAATGTGAGTTGCTGAACATCAAGATTATTTTTTCATAAGAGAATATGAAAATTGAGATTTGGGTAGGATTGAAAGCATTAAGTAATTACATGGTGCAACTTCCTAACTCTTAGATTTATTTTAGAGAGGAGACATTAGACATCCTAGTGGACTAAGTGGTTTCCTCCTGTCTTCTACTATAAAGGCTTCTTATATTAAAATACCACATTTGTATAATGCATAGAACTTAGGCTAGTGGCCTGCAGAAATATTTTTCTATTTATCATAGCCTTATATTTTTTAGTTAATAACTGAAAGTCAAAGATTTTACATACAATTCTGTACAAAAGGAAAAACACTGAGATTTTAGGCCAGCATTTTCAAATAGTAACAATGGGCTAAAGCATACCCATTTGAATAGCAATTATATGTTCCACGTTACCTGTCTAGACATTGTAGGCATTTAATTTTACATTGACTCTCTTGCATTTTTTTTACTTGAATTGTGGGTTAATCCTATGCAATACCCAGAATTGGCATATACATACTCATTTATGTTAGACATGCATTAAATTATCAGAGATCCTTACCATGTGAATAGTGGTACAGTATTTTAGTGGTTTGGAGTAGTCTCTGGAATCAGCCTGCCTGATTCAAATCCCCAGCTTACCACTTACAAGCTCTGCAACATTAAGCAAATAATTTAATTTTTCTGAAACATGATTTCTTCATCTGCAAGATGGAAAATGTTGCACCATTGGGAAGCTCAAATGAGAAAATGAATGGAATGGAAAGTTTTAGGCAAGGTTTTAATAAAATTACCTATCAGTATTTTGTATGGACTAGACACCAAAACCTACATTTCCTGGAAATAAAATTAGACTATCTGTTGTACTGTTCTGCTGCACTTTTACATTTCATGTGTCTGCTTGGCCACAGTCTCTGGAACTTCATAAGTGAAATCCTTGCTTGGGCTGCTGATTGGTGCTAGATGAGCCAGCCATTAAAAAAATCTCTACATCCTTACTCAACCTACTTTGCCGCAAAGCTTCTAATATGGTGATTATGGAGAAGGCACTATGTGAGATCACCCTCTGCTCATATACAACTGTTGGATTGTGAATAAGGTTGGGTGCTTTTATGTCCATTAAAAATATTTGGTAAGAAATGAAAAATGAAAGAATCGAATTACATTATTTTCCAGGTAAGTGAGTAGCCTGGGATTCTAGCTGGTGTTCTTTGCATGTCCTAAGAGTCTTACACCACTTACTGGCTACCCAAGTGCATGGCTTCCCTGAGTCATAAATCTGGAAAATTAACTTGTGAAAGAAACCTGGGCTACTCAACATCTCCAGGCCTGAAGGCAGTCTTCAAATTTTCCTTCCCCTCTTACCATTTTTCTTAATGCTTAAAATGTTGGTGGCTGTGTGGCTATGTGGAGAACAGAGATGTTCCTGTTTTTTAAGACAGTATTTACTATTGCCTCAGAAATAATCAGTTAACACTTCTTCATAAACATTTTTCCAAGTTCAGTCTTGCCTCATCTGCCTCAGAATAATTGGGGTTAATTTTGTAATTATTTTCATAATCATAAGCAAAATTTAATTCATAAGCAAAATTTGTGAACCCATATAAGATTTTTTAAATTGTAACCTCAGGAGTGAATCCCAGGAATGTGTCTTTCTCTCTCTCTCTCTTTTTCCTTTCAATCATCTAGATTACTGAAATACATTAAAGTTTGAGGATTAATTAACTAGTGGTTGGAGAAATATGACAGTTTGTGAACTAGTTGTGGAGATGAGGAGAGAATTCGAGCCTCTCCAGCAACAAGTGCTACTATAAACACAGACATATAAGCAATAAAAGTTGTGGGCCAGCTGCTGAGAATTATGCAGGTTGCTTTGACTCTGGAAAATATTTTTGTAAATGAGAAATGCATAAGAAAATTAGAAAGTCCATGACTAACTATTAGAGTACATTTTGCTGGTGATAAGTGCTATAGGGTGATTGGCCAAGAAGGTACAATGGGAATTGTTTGGGAAGAAGGTGACATGATATGAGGCAAGCCTTAAAATGTGGTCAATCTTTACATGAGTGAATAAAACAGAAAAGGGATTTTGTATTGGGAAGAGGGAATAATATGAATGCATGTGAAGTGGTAATAAATGCAGAGTTTAGGTTTTCGATCAATGAGAAGTTGAAAGAGTGGATTGAAAATGGAGTATTTGGGTTACCCCCTCAGGCCCCCTCCCACTGTTGGAGCTTTACTGTCCTTTCAATAAATTCTGCTTTAAAAAAAGAAGAAGAAGAAAGAAAATGGAGTATGTATTCAAATACATGTAAGTGCTTACAAAAGTAGGGAAGACATAGGGCTAAATCCTAAACTTCAAAGTATGTTGTTACATTTTAGAGAAAAGGTGATCTCTTGATCCAGCATAAAGGACTTACAAGTCTTGCTGTAAGAGTGAAATTTGACTAGGCATTTGAGCAACAGAGTCTCTTCTCCCCAGCAAAGACTTTGATCTGGAAATGTGTGGACCAGTTTCACTTTGGTCAATAGGAGGTAGAAAACACATCCAAAACAGAATAAAGCATTTGTGACAGCCGTAAGCTTACTGAAAGAGCAGGGGAAGTTAAGGGAGGGTAGAAAGTCAGAAATGTACCTGTCTTTGCTTGTCGCTTTTGCTGTCTCAGGAGGCTACTCTCCTGCTCTGGAAAGCAAAGCAATACCTCTTTGGTACTCTGTGTGTGCGGCAGGATCAACCTACAAAGCATAGCTTTATAAAATATAGTTGCTGAAATGGGAACTGGCAGTCTCATTCATTTTAAGTAAGACTAAAACATAAAATTACATTCTTTTTCAAGGTTTCAGATTGTATTTAATATTTCTTATGCTAAATCCCAGATCACTTGAAAAACCCACAGAAGATTAAACTATGTTCTTTTTTTTTTTTGTGCTCTTGTAATATTAGAAAAATAAAGTTTTTGCCCTTTGCTTTTTTAAAATCTTTTAACCAGATCAGTGTCATTCATTCATACTTCTATAAGACTGTACTCGGTAGCACAAAGAATATCTAAGGCCCTATGTGAACAAGATTTAGTGCTAAGAAATGTGGTTTAGATCCTAGCCACATATAGTTCAGTGGAGGGAAGGTGTTCATTTTGTGAGACAGGACTTTGGCGGGAATAGAAGACCAGCACATTTTATTCAGGTCAAATGTTTCCATAATCTGGGGAAAGTATTATCTGCCTTATCTCATGTGCTAGTCTAAAAATCACAGCATGATTCCTATTTTACACAATAGTTTAACCTAGCGTATGTACATACATGCTGAGGTTAGTGATATCTGCTACTACTTAGTCGTGCAGCTTGGAATTCTCCTTCCTTGATTAAAAAAAAATAGCTACAGCTTCTCTAATCTCACAAGTGTTCTTTGGGTGGAGTTGACTTTACCTCCAGCTTCAGAAGGTGGCATCTGATTTAAGCCTGAACCTCTTTCTTGGCCACAAAATTAGATGCACAAGTAGATGAGAAATAAATTGGAACTGAAAAGGCTAAGCTTAGGATGTGGTTGGAAAGACTGAAAAAGGAATTTTTTTTCTCCCTTATTTTACTTTTTTGTAACCATCTTTTCATCACAAGGGGAGAGCCTGTCAGAGAATGAGGCCAATGTAGAGAAGAAAGTAGAGTCCACATATAGACAGAAGATAAATTGATAGTATTATGTGCCTTTAATTCATGCTTAAATGAAGATAAATTTCACCTTTGTTTTTTGTGTGTGTGGTCATTAAGAAGTGAAATATTTTGAACCATTAAATAGGGTTCAGTTGTATGTTGGTAATGATAAACACCAAATGTTTATCAACAGGCTTTTGTGTGTGTGGGAGGGAGACCAGAGGTAGAGAAGGAAGAAAAAGCTCCGTTTCATAGTGTCTGCCCATCTCTGTAACTTAAACACTCTCCCATGCCAACTTTAGCTACCAGCTTGAGATCACTGAACACAAACATGGAAAGAGATGTATGAAATGGATTCCTGTAAGCCAGTAAGATCTGGTTCCAAATCATCACTTTCAACATGTCAAAAAAAAAATGGTTTCTGCCAGCATTTCTCAACCAGATCAGATACATTACATCTTTTTCTTTTCAATCTGTAATCTGTAAAACATTGCTATAACATGGTGATGCCTGGAACCCCTCTGTTGCAGTTTGTTGCAAAAGATGAAGAATAACATCCTTATTAATATAGGAGTAGGGGTAGATTTAGAGTACTTCAGATACTTCATAAAACTCTTACTTAGAATGAAATGGAGGACTTTCTGACATCACACAACCTCCCCAGGTTGAAACAAGAACACATTGAGATACTAAATAGACCAATAACAAAACAGGAAAATTACTCTGTCAAAAGAAAACTATCTACAAAAAAAAAAAAGATAAATAAATAAGGAAAAGCCCTAGACCAGACAGCTTTCCAACAGAATTACATAATGTACAAGGAGGAGTTGATACCAATCCTATTGAAAGTATTCCAGGCAATTGAGAAAGATGGAATTCTCCCCAAATCATTTTACGAAGCTCACATCATACTGATACTCAAACCAGGTAAAGATCCAACAAAAAAAGAGAACTACAGGCCGGTATCCCTTATTAACATATATGCAAAAATACTCGACAAGATTCTAGCAAATAAGATCCGACAACACATCTCAAAAGTCATCCACCATGACCAAAGTCTTCATCCCCAGGATGCAGGGCTGGTTCAACATCCGCAAGACCATAAATGCAATTAAATACATCGACAGATGTAAAAACAAGACCAACCTGTTTAGATCACAGATGCAGGAAAAGCTTTTGATAAAATTCAGCATCTCTTCTTGATAAAAACACTCAAACACCTGATATAGAAGGAACATACCTCAAACTAGTAAGTGAAATCTACAATAAACCCGCTGCTATCATATTGCTAAATGGAAAGAAACTGGAAACATTTCCCCTGAAAACTGGAACAAGACATGGCTGCCCACTCTCACCCTTTTTATTCAGCATTGTGTTGGAAGTCCTAGCTAGAGAAATTAGACAAGAGAAGGAGATCAGGGGTATCGAAATAGGAAAAGAGGAAGTCAAGTTATCTCTCTTTGCTGACGATATGATCATATAACTTGAAAATCCAGAGACTCTGTCAAAAACCTGTGTGCACTGATAAACGACTTTGGCAAATCTCAGGGTACAAAATAAATGTGCAAAAAGTTGTTGCATTCTTACACACCAACAGCAAGCAGGCAGATACCCAAGTTAAAATCCCAATCCCAATCACAATAGCCAAAAAAAAAAAAAAAGAAAGAAAGAAATTAAATACCTTGGCATCTTCCTAGCCAAAGAAGCCAGAGAAGTGACAGACATTTACAGTGAGAACTACAAAACACTACTCAAAGAAATCTAAGAAGACACAAACAAATGGAAAAATATTTCATGCTTATGGGTAGGAAGAATAAACATTGTAGACCAAAGGCAGTCTACAGATTCAACCCAATACCAATTAAATTACCAACATCATTCTTCTCATACCTGAAAATTACAATACAGAAATTCATATGAAAGTATAAATATGG
>CAUYQG010134438.1:0-23376 GCA_963574415.1 Tarsius wallacei | reverse complement strand
GAGCCGGGCTTGGTGGCTCAGCCTGTAATCCCACGCCTTTGGGAGGCTGAGGTGAGTGGATTGCCTGAGCCCGCGGGTTCGAGACCCGCCTGGGCAAGCGAGACCTCATCTCTACAATAAACAAAAAAATTAGCCGGGTGTGGTAGCGGGTGCCTGTAATTCCAGCTACTTGGAAGACTGAGGCGGAAGGATCGCTGGAGCCCAGCAGGTCGAGGCTGCGGTGGCTGGGAGCGGCCACTGCACTCCAGTCTGGGTGACAGAGTGAGACTCCAACTCAAAAAAAAAAAAAAAATTCATAAAAGTAATTCTGCGTATATAAAGAGGGTGCCAAAAATGTATACACATTTTAAGAAAGGAAAAAAAAACTGTATTACAATTGTTACTACTCAATATATACCAATAACAAAAGATGAATACAAGTCAATTTGACTTCTGCAATTACAAGAGGTACTCAAAGTGGTTACCATCAACGTCCAGACACTTCTGATGATGGCAAACTAAAAATAATACACAGATAACACCTCTTAAAATGTGTATACAATTTTTTTTGGCACCCCGGTATATGTTTGCTGGAGTTCCTGGAGGGAAAATAATTTAGGAAACTGTGATACAAGTTTATTCTATCGAATCAAATCCTGGCTCAATTACTGACTAGCTATGTGACCTTGAACAAACGTTTGACTGCTCAAAATCTTTCTCAGCCGTAGATTGAAGGATTTGGGCAAATTTCTTAGTGTCCTTTCAGTTCTACTATTCTAGAAATCTATGAGGGAGTAGAGCTAATGTCAAGAGAAGCAGTATTGCAGAAATTTAGCCCGGCCAACAAGAAAGGAAACCACGAGGGAAAGGATTAATTCTTCAGATATCTCAACGTCCTTGACTTTGAGTGACCTTCCAGTCCAACTTACAACCTCATAGTTGAGGAAATTGATGGAACAATCAAGAGAGTGACCACATTGGCCTCATTGTGGTAGCTGACAAAGCTAGGTGTCAGAATTTGATTCTTTCACTCTGAGTCTGTTTCTCACCACCCTAACTAATTTTAACTAATGGTAGCTCACACTCTTGCGGGCTTATAACATATAAGGCTCTCTTTTATGTCATTTATGGATTTTAAATTTATTCAATTTTTTCATATATCTTCATTATCTCCATTAAGCAGGTAAAGAGTCTGAGGACATAAAATGATCAAGAACCTTATCCTAGGTCACATGACTGGTATGTTGAGAAACGAGGACAAACAAAACGAAACGGCACTTTTCTGTTTTCTTTTTTTTTTTTTTTAGTTGGAGTCTCACTCCGTCACCCAGGCTGGAGTGCAGTGGCAAGCTCACGTCTGCCCCAGCATCGACCTGCTGGGCTCCGATAACCCTTCCATCTTAGCCGTCCAAGTAACCGGAACTACGGGCATGTGCTACCACGCCTGGCTAATTTTTTTATTTATTGTAGAGATGAGTCCTTGCCAAGTTGCCCAGGTTGTTCTTGAACCTGTGGGCTCAGGCAATCCCCTCACCTTGGCCTCCCAAAGCGCTGGAATTACAGACTTACACCACAAAGCAGCATGTTTTAAATGTTGCTGTCTTTTGTACTGTCAATGCGCCTATTACTTAAAAAATGAAAAGTTTGCCATGAAGTCTGTGTGACTAGAGGTACATGAGGATATGGAGAGCTTTATTGTCCTAAAGTGAAATCTCTTCTATAACTGGTTAGAACTTTAGGGAAAGGACCCTTTCCACCAAGGTGGTAGCTAAGTGGTATGGGACACTGAGGATGGAAAACCAGTATGGCAGAAATCTGTTCTAACCAAGATCTTCCAACCTTCACCTTCTGCTTAAGAAGCTCACCGGCAAAAATAACACCCAACCCCTCCACACTTCCAACTTCCTTTCTTGTTCATATTGAACCTCAAGAAAAACAAAGTCAACCAGCAAGGATTTGCTCACTCTGTAGAGACCAGTCACCGAGAAGGTTTGTTCTTCTCACTTTTAAATTAAAGACCTCCATTGGGTATCCAATAAAAATAGGAGATAAGAAGAAGGCATTTATTCTCCCAAGAATATTTTTTCCTTGACTAGTTTTACAAGGAAGAGCCAAGCAGGGTGCAGTGGCTCACACCTCTAATCCCAGCACTTTGGGAGGTGAAGGCAAGAAGATCGCCTGAGCTCACGGGTTTGAGACCAGGCTGGGCACCATAGCAAGACCTTAACTCTACAATAAATCATGAAATTAGCCGGGCGTGGTGACACACGCCTGTAGTTCCAGCTACTTGGAAGGCTGAGGTGGAAGGATTGCCTGAGCTCAGCAGGTCGAGGCTGCAGTGGCTGTGAGTGTGCCACTGCACTCCAGCCTGGGCGACAAGAGTGAGACCCAACTCAAATAAATAAATAAAGGAAGGAAGGAAGAGCCAACATTATGAATCTGGGTTAGAAAATACATACCTCACATTTTTAAAAAAATCAAGATTTTATCCCTTTAAACACACACAACACACAATAAGAAGCTACCAGAGAAGATTCCAACTTGATTCACTTCTGTCTCATAACTAGCCCCCAAGTGGAAGGCCATAAAAGATATTCTACTTGGGGCATACAGTCATGGGTGTGTGATGGGATTTGGATGCCTTATTTGGAGGGTGCATGCACACGCCCTCAGTTCACCAGCACTGACTCTCTGTTCACCCAAGACTCTGCTCTAATACACATTTCCCCCCTTCTAGGCGTGTTTACTCTCTTCTATGTCAGTAACCAGTTTCGGACTTTCCCCTTCTCCATCAAGGACCAGTGCATAATTTTCTACAGTGGTGTCCGAGGAGCTGGAAGTTTTTCACTTGCATTTTTGCTTCCTCTGTCTCTTTTTCCTAGGAAGAAAATGTTTGTCACTGCTACTCTAGTAGTTATATACTTTACTGTGTTTATTCAGGTGAGTCGATTTTCTTCATATTTAAAATATGTAGTTTCTTTCAGGACAGGGTATTAAGTTAGTAAAATACAAATGAACACACTTTATCTGATTTTTCAGATCTGTGTTCAGTGCCCAAACGAAATTCCCAGATGTTTCTAGATCATGTTTGTGGTCATCCCTTAACTTATAGAATATTTTCCCTTTAAATCAATATAGCACATTAATCAAAATATTTCTGCGTAACAGGTGAATAATAGCTACTCTACCATGCATCTCTGAAAATGAGGTTCCAACTAGTACTAGATAGCACCAGTTTTGTTTTAGCTGGAGTTCACTCTTAATAAACTAATGAAGTATTTTTTTAAGGGTTGAAGCCAAAGTCCTGTATTATAATGTACACAACTTTATCCCAGCGTTTAAGATAATTAAGAACTAAAGTAAACATTGGAACATTTACCCAGTAAAAGCTAATGCAAAACAAACACATACAAATCGGACAATCTAAAGATTATGCTAGTAGTTTTCTCTATGTTGACAATATTCGCCACAATAAAACTCTATTTTGTTACTTCTGACCTAGGGAATCACAATTGGCCCTTTGGTCAGGTACCTGGATGTTAAAAAAACCAATAAAAAAGAATCTATCAATGAAGAGCTTCATATGCGTGTAAGTTATCTTTATGTCATAATTAATAACTGAATAAGGTGTTTCTATTTGTCACCTTTTTTTTTTTTTTTTTTGAGTTGGAGTCTCACTCTGTCGCCTAGACTGGAATACAGTGGCCGCTCCCGGCCACCGCAGCCTCGACCTGCTGGGTTCCGGCGATCCTTCCGCCTCAGCCTTCCAAGTAGCTGGAACTGCAGGCGCATGCTACCATGCCCGACTAATTTTTTTATTTATTGTAGAGATGAGGTCTCGCTTGCCCAGGCGGGTCTCGAACCCGCGGGCTCAGGCAATCCACTCACCTCAGCCTCCCCAAGCGCGGGATTACAGGCTGAGCCACCGAGCCCGGCTTATTTGTTACCTTTGATGAGACGTGTATATGCATCATGAGAATTACAGCCTCTTTCCTCCCCAGCTACAAGGGTAACTGCCAGTTTCCTGTTGCTGCTGTCAGAGATTACCATAAACTTAGTGGTTGAAAACAATACAGATTTATTATTTTATAGTTCCGGAGGTCAGAAGTTTGACACAGGCCTTCCTGGACTAAGATCAAGGTGTGGCAGAGCTGCATTCCCTTCTGGAGGCTCTAAGGGAAAGTACATTTCCTTGCCTCTCTTCTCTCTCAGAGTCTGTCTGCATCCTTTGCCCCATGACTTCTTCCCTCTTGAGCTGGCAATGACGACTCTGGTCCTTCTCAAACTGTATCACTCAGACAATGACCCTTCTGATGGTCTCTTCAACACTGAAGAAATTTTACGATCCCATTGGGGCCACATGCATCATTCAGGAAATTCTCTCTATCTTAGGTAAAGCTGGTTAGCAGTCTTCATTCCATCTGCTACCTTAAGTATCCTTTAAACTAAACTAACATATTCACAGGTTTGGAGGATTAGGACATGGACGTCTCTGGGGGGAGGGGGCATTATTCTCCCTACCACAGCTGGCCTTTATCCCTCAAAGACTCACTTCTCTTCCACATGCATAATGCAAAATGCATTCTGTCTATCCCCACATCCAAAGTTTCAGTCCACCACAGCAACAATTCCAAATCCAAAATATCATCTAAATCTTTTCAGTTCAAAAGTTCCAAATCTCACCATCTCAATCACCTAAATCTGGGTGAGACTCAGATAATCCATCTCAGACACAGTTCCTCTGCATCTGTGAATGTGTAAAACTCCAGAATCAAGTTATCTGCTCCCAAAATATATGGTAGAACAGTCATCCGATAACAGTTACAGACAACCCCTTTAAAAAGTGGGTAAAATGGAAGAAAATAAAAAGTCATTGATCCCAAGCAAATTTCAATGTTTTCCAATGCAGGCTTTATCGGTTTCAAGGCCTGGAAATAATACCCTGCAATTCTTTGTTTCACCCTCTGGGTTCTTGACTTCACCCTCTGAATCATTCTTCCTTTTTTATAAACATAGCATGAGTTTGCAGGTGAGTAGTTTTATCAGACTCTCCCTTATTTGTAGAATTGTAGAGGTCTGACAGCCTTCTTTCATTTTGTCCTCTCTCTGAGCTGGGCAGTGTTTCTATCAGAGTTCAAAAGAGAAGCAGAACCAGTAGAAGATTGTATGTATATGAAGAGATTTGTTGTAAAGAATTCATTTAAACTATTGCGGAAGTTGGCTAGGAAAGTCTGAAATTTTGATGGGCAAGCCATCAAAAAGGGCATGTTGAAACTCTCATTCATGAGTGAAAGCTACTGTCCACAAGTAAAGTTTTTTACAGGAAAGCCTCAGTTCTGTTCTTTTTTTTTTTTTTTTTGAGTTGGAGTCTCATTCTGTCTCCCAGTCTGGAGTGCAGTGGTACACTCATAGCCACCCCAGCGCCAACCTGCTTGGCCCTGGTGATCCTTCTGCCTCAGCCTACCAAGTAGCCAGAGCTACAGGCACACACTACAATGCCCGGCTATTTTTTTGATTTATTGTAGAGATGAGGTCTCACCATGTTGAACAGGCTGGTCTTGAACTTGTGGACTCAGGCAATCCTCTCCCCTCGGTCTCCCAAAGTGCTGGGATTACAGGCTTGAGCCACTGTGCCCTGCTCAGTTCTGTTCTTTAAGGTCATTCAACTGATTAAACCAGGGCCATCAGATCATCTCGGATCATCTCCCTTGCTTAAGACAACTGATTGTGGACTTTGTGTCTACAAAATGCATTTATAACAACATCCAGAGTTGTGTTTGATGGAATAACCGGGGACTTGCCTAGCTAGATTGATACCTCAAAAGACTATAACAGTGATTAACATTCAGAGTTGTCCTATTCTTTTCTAAAGTCCTTGTCCCTTGGAACATGAAGTCCTCTGCTGTTTCTGAGCTCTTAATAGAGAAGGGAGTAAAGGTTGCCTCTACTTCTGCAAACATGATTTAGTGGCATCTCAGTCTGGGATAGTCAAATATGAAGGTGAACCTGGTTTCTATCTGTCGTTTAAGTTCAACACGATATTGAAGAAATACCGTTCTATTTTTTTTTTCTTTATTTCAATAGCTTTAGGGGGCACAAATAGTTTTTGGTCTGGGTTTTAAGTGTGCCCACCACTCCCATTGGTGCACATTGCACCTGATGGGTGACTTTCATCCCCTTTTCCTCATCCCCCTTCTGAGTCTCCAGTGTACATTATACCATTCTCTATGTCTTTGCAGATCCTTGATTTAATTCCCACTTTTTAGGGAGAACATGGGGTGTTTGATTGTCTGTTTCTGAGTTAGTTCACTGAAGATGATATTCTCCAATTCCATCCAAGTTGTTGCAAAAAACATTATTTTTTTTTGTTGTTAGCTGAGTAGTATTCCATAGTATATATATACCACAATAGATGCTGGCAAGAATGCAGAGAAAATAGAATGCTTTTACACTGTTGGTGGGAGTGTAAATTAGTACATCCTCTCTAATTGGAAATTGGTATGGAGATGTCCCAAAGAACTAAAAGCAGATCTACCATTTGGTCCAGCAATCCCACTGCTAGGTATCTACCCACAGGAAAAGAGGTCGTTATATAAAAAAGACACCTGCACCTGTGTGTTCATCACAGCACAATTCACAATTGCAAACGTGGAATCAAGCTAAATGCCTATCACCTCATCAGTGGATAGAGAAACGCCATTCTGTATGGCTTCAAGGAATAGAAATGAGAACTAATGTATGAAAGGCATAGGAGGAGAGACTTCAGCTGAGCTAATGGAAGAACATTCTGACAGTCATTTCTCGATTGCCACCCTCAAAGGTGAAGTGGATGTGTGCAAGAGTCAGGCTTTGAGGGGTGACCAAACCTGATAAGTTTTAGGTTTCTTTTATCCCTGAGAGGTTACAGCTCTAATACTGGAGAAACGGATGGAGTCATCCAAAATCTGCCCTTGAATTTCATGGTCAAAGTCTGAGGAACGTAAGTAATTTAAATTCCAGGAAATCCAGATTTTAAAAAATTCAAAGCCATTTGAAAATATTTAACAGATGAGGCTAGAGAGTGACTGCTTTAAAATATGTAATGCATGCCTCAACCTGACTGTAGAGTTTTGTCTCTATCTTTGTCTTCTCTGATCTATAATTTTAATATATTATACCTAAGTCCACAGAACTTGGATAGTTTACTCCTTTCTCATTTTTTTTCTCAAAAAACTTGTAATTATTGGCAGAAGACAGGGACTAGATTAATTTAGTAGTACTAAGTTAGTCATCTATTTTGCAAAAAAATAGTCATCTATTTTTCAAAAAATTCAGAAGCCTGTATAGACTTCAATGCTTTCCAATTTAAAATATCTGGCAACTAATTCTTAATTATTTGGAAGATTATATCTTTTCCTAAATTTCTGTAAACAATTTTGGATAAAACAAATGCATTTGGCTTAAATGGTGAAATATAAACACTTAGAACAAATGATCAGATGCAAATAGAGAATAGAAATGTTTTGTTCTTATGTGTTAGCATAATAGAAAATCTGTTATGATAACATATAAGCGTTATATCTTCAGAAGTTGTATGATTTGGATACTGGTGTATCCTTTTCTCTTGCAATGACATTAAAAGTAACAGTTAATAGTGATTCTTTGTATCCATATTATGTCAACAATGAGAAATTTCCTAGATAATTCTAGAAAGCTATTATTCAAAGTAAATGCCAGGTGCCTTGTTCTCCTTGCAAATGATGTGAATTAACAAGCACCTTATCCGCAAAGTCTTTAAATCGTGAAACTAAGTTGAATGACTCTGAAAGGCATCTTATTACATGAACAGAGTGATAGAAAAGAGGTTACGCTCCAGGAAATTAAAGCCTCCCTTGTTTTCCAAAGTGTCTTGGCTGTCCTTGTGTGTCTTTCAGAGTTAGTGTTTCACCAGCGTTCATTTTCTTGTGTCTGTTTGGCAGCTGATGGATCACTTAAAGGCTGGAATTGAAGATGTGTGTGGGCACTGGAGCCACTACCAAGTGAGAGACAAGTAAGGAGGCCAAGGATTTCATTTCCTAACAGAGAATATTTGTGGCGTGGGGAACTTCCAAAGGTTTCATTGGAAGCTGGGCATAAAAGGAGAAAGAATCCATTGTAAGGAGACCAAGAAGATAAAGAACCTGGGAGTCATGGTGTACAGGAAGCAATTGGAGGTCCTGGATGTGCCTGGATGAGTCTGGAAAATGGAGAGCTGTCAGGTGGAGGAAGGCTTACTCTTGGGTTTAGGTTGTTTCAGAGAGAAACAGGACAACTGATGGGTGGAAATGAGAAAAGTCAGATATAAGTTTAAAACAAAGACAAGGCTTCCAACGGTAAGAGCAGCTCACCCGTGGAATGAGCAGCTTCATGAGGTTGAAAAAGGAATTTGTTGGCTCATTAAGGATCATGGGAAGATATTCCTCCATTGTGGGAGAGGCCACAGTGGAAGTTTTTTAAGGGTCTTTCCAGCATAATAATTCTTCAAAAATGCCAAACTCCCTCTTCTTGAGGATTCTTTCCCTGGGTTTAGCCTAAAGTTCAGGAGGAGGGTTGTGGCAATTTGAAATTGTAACTTGTCAGTGAGCAGCTGGAACTCACTGCGGACAGGATTCTGAGATGCTCTCACGCACATGGTGCAGGTAAGAAAAGGAGAGAGTGGAAGACGATTGAGGAGCAGTCAGAGAGGTTAGCAGGGAAGCAGGAGTGAGTAGGGTTGTCGAGGGCACGAAGGAACCATCCAGCATGTCAGGAGACACGACTCAGCCAGGAAGGTCAGGGCAGTGGCAGCCACTGGAGTTGAACAGGACAAGGTCAAGGTAAGCTCAGTAAGAGAAGGCGTGAAAGTTAGGGAGCCAATGACAGTGGGCTGAGAAATAAACAGGACCCAGACTCTCACGAAGAAGAACAGAAAACTAGAAGACTGAGAGCTGACCCATTCAGAACAAGGGTAGACCTGGTCTGAGCCAAGCACAGATAACAGAACTCAGGAAGTCAGCTTGTGAATCCCGGCAGGGACTTAGCTGATAGAGTCCACTCACCTCACAGACCAGGAAAACAACCACCCGATCATAAGCCGGCATCCCGGAAAGTTATGTTCCCCACCAGAAAGTAAAGCAGGCAGACAAACTACTCTTTGAATGCAAAATGATTGGAAGTACTGAAAATTCCAACTCCAAACAAATGATTGACTCCAAAGGCACCACATGCATCCGTCTAATGGGTCAGCCAGAGGTTCCTTACAATAGTCGGCGGCCATCAGTGTCTAGCCTATTCAGAGTCTCCATCATTCAGACTGTTGGGACATATGTGGGTTTTTTTTTTTTTACTCCCCCTTAATTGGCAGGATTCAAAATGATCTGCAGCATAATGGGGCAAAACTACTGTAACTACCGGGCCATTTAAACTTATTGGGTTCTGGTTGAATAGGCCAGTATTACTGTAAGTGCAGCTGCTGCTGTTATGAGCCATTAGAATGGAACACTTGTTCAAAAGACTCAGCCTCCTCATTTCTTCTCTTCCAATTGGAGCTGAGCTGGGCTGGGCCTCCCCCGCGCCTCACTCAGGCACACTTTTTGTCCTGATTGCAGCTTGTCCCTTCCTTTTGTGTAGCTGATTTTCAATGTATTCAGGCCAGTAGGCCATTCTTCCTTTATTTAAAAAAAAAAAATGCATAAATGCCATGAATTTTTAAGAAATGTGTTTAAATGCTATGAATTCCAGGCACTGCCCTGATGTTTCTTTCAGAATAAAGTTAAGTCGTAAGTAGTTTGTTTTAAGAAAAAATGCATACTTACGTGACACACACAGAGACTGGAGACTTCTAAAGTGTTGGTTTTTCATCTTTTAGGTTCAAGAAGTTTGACCATAGATACTTACGGAAAATTCTCATCCGAAAGAACCTTCCCAAATCAAGCATTGTTTCTTTGTACAAGAAGCTGGAAATGAAACAAGCTATTGAGATGGTGGAGACTGGGATACTGAGCTCTACAGCTTTCTCCGTACCCCATGAGTAAGTCCTATCTGCTCTTTGACTTAGACGTTCACTGTCAGAATTCCAAGGGGCACTGACTCATTCTTCCACTTAAAGGTAACACCAGGAGTGAAGCGACAGAAATGGGAGGAAGGAATCGTGAAAAATGTCAACTGAGGCTTGGCATTTTTATGGTCTGGACCAGGCTCAGCGTGTTTCCTCCTGTCTCTGAAAATTCCTTTCTAGAAAAAGTTGCCTTGTTTCTGAAAATTCCTTTCTCGAAAAAGTTGCCTTCTTAGAAATGCATATTTTAGAAGATTTTCTTGTTTTCCTTCTGACTAGAAACCTCATGGGATTCCACCCTTCCTGCCACTGTGTTTCTTCCCATAAGTCACTTCTCTTCCTCTTTGACAAGCTGGCTTTCTGAGGCGCTCATCTGGCTTGGGGAATGAGTTATGGTAGGAAGCAGTGTGGTGGCTGGTGGACTCTTTAAAGAGAAAGACTATTTGTAATCGTCTCCAGGGCAAACGTTTATGTGAGCTTGTGAGGGTTTTCCTTGAGTCTTTGTGCAGCCAGCTTGAAATAGGAGCAGGGAGTCTCCTGGGTCCCCGGGGAGCAGAGGACTACCGTAGGAAATCTTCATGGAGGTGAGGCATAGGGAGGGGTGGTGCCAGTCTATGAATCCGCCATTGCAAGATGATATTCTGTGGTGTGTCTGTGGCTGCACCTAGTAACCAATTGTCCTAAGAGCTGGTTACGTTTTTTAAAAGCTGTTTCATCTCTCTGACACATAACAAGAGCCCATTCAAAGTCAAAAAATTAATTCACCTCTCAAAGATGCCTAGTTTTCCACCAAAGGATGGTTTATGAATTGGGAAAATTGTTCACAACGCATATTTAGAATAAGGAACACAGACCCCCTCCGTTCTGTCATCTTCAGCCGGTAAAGACGCTTGATCACGAGCTTCAATTACATCCTCACTTTTGAAAGGCAAGTTGAGAGAAGAGCTAAGAATAGACAGCAATAACATTATCACTATTGCCTGCGTGTTATTTCTCAGATAACACCTCCATCCCTTACCTGCTAATGAATCAGAAACACCCTTGCTTTTCTTACATGGCCTGGGATGTCTTAACTCGTGTCCCTAAGGATGTCTCGGTGTAAATAAAAAGCTTTCTGCCTTATTTCTCAGTGAGATTCTTTTGGCGGTTTGTTTGATGCTACCCGTTTCATGGCTTCAAGGAAACTTCTGATACTAAAATGGGTGAGTGCTAACAAATACATATTGGCAATGTTCTGCTGGACTACAGTAAAGCCTGAGACAAAAAGAAACGTCCGGCATACTGATCCTGTTTTTATTTGAAACGTTGACATTTCGCTCATCAAGGATTCCTTTGCACTGACCTTTATTTTCTAAAAGTATTGCCTTCAAATTGGACTTCTCTTAGCTGCAGGACTTCTTGGCATGCCTCGTATTTTGCACCTTAGACCCAGGCCTGTCCATTAGATGCCTGGACTGTGCCAAGCACTAGGAAGCAGACATAAGCCTACCCTCATGGTCACCTTACTTCAGGAGGGTCGTGACCCTCACTGAAAAGTCACACAAACATATAATCATAATGGATGCCAGCTATGCAAGTCTGCAAGGGGTGAGCCTTGCCTGGTCTCTGCACATTTGACCTGGTCACTGAAGAATACATTCCAGTTCCAACAGTGGAGGAGGCTGGGCAGTTTCAGGCTGTTTAGACCATTAGAAACTTCCTTGGTTGCTTTGCTCACTGGTTGTGTGAGCACTTGGTCTAAGAATGCAGGGTGGTTTATCTCAAATGAGAATCAGTCTATCAAGGGGTCAGACATGTTTTGAATCTCTGTATTACATTATACCGGCCATGAACAATTGCCCCAATTTCAGACCTCAAGGCAATTTTAAAATTAGCTTTATTGGGAAGGGGCCTGCCGGTCAAGTCAATTATTTCTTTAGACATTTAATTAAGATGGGTAATAAGAGATTCTTATAGGTAAGATAAATTTTTTTTTCCTCCTATACCCCAAACTAGTTGGCTGACTGAGTTGGGAGAGGAATTTTTTAAAGCTAATATTTAATGCAAGTTTAGTGTTTAAATTGCATGTATTTGATCTCATCAGAAATCTGTAGGATGTCAAGCAAAAAGGAATTCCTCTCCTAAGATCAAAGCAGTGAATTTCTTAAAAACAAACCTTCATACAATAATAGGAAAAAGAAGTGTGTACTCAGCTCGCTTTTTATTATTCTGTATGAGATGATAACAGCAAAATACACATATATTTTTTTCTTTAGAAGTTTAAGTAATTGTTCTACAAAAGGTTTAGATTTTCAAATTCTGTGATCTTCAGGAGAAAGCAACCACCACAGTTGTTTATGGCACAGCTAAGATGATACTGATTTTTGTGGAATTCCGTTGTTTTTATTTACATTATCTTATGTAAACCTCAGAACAACTCTATGTAATGAGTAGAATATATGCCTTGATTGTTATTTCAAATATGAAGCAGTTTGTCTCACCAAGGAGTGGTACACTGTTAGAAATTATCAGAGGATAAAGGCTCAAGGTGATTGAAAGTGTTGAAGCTTTAAAAATTTTTTATTAATATGAAAGATACATTCAAAAATTTTAATTTATAAGCATAACAAACAACTATACAACCTCAAAGTATTACATTTTAAATAATTTTTAACATGCCATTTATTTTTAAGAAAGCAAAGTGACTTCATCATAGTTTAAGAATTCTTTAATTGATCACACATTGACAGGTTTCAATTTGAATTTCTGTATTCTCACAAGGAAGATTTTAGGATGGCGAGTCTGATGTCATGTTTCACTTCTATAATGAAATGTTGTATTTTGGGGAGCAGGGCCGTCTTCGCAGCCACTCATCACTCATTCCAATGCTGGTCACCCTAGTGACCTCTGTAAAAAGATGCAAGGCAACTGCACACACAGGGCAGCTGGTGGGTACCACTATGTGCACCATGGGCAAGTCTTCCAGTAATCTGAACATCCTCTTCCTATGGACTTCACATCTAAGCTGTTTAAATAGATAGATTCTTCTAAATGAATCAGAGTGTAATATTAAGTCTCTCTTAATTCCTACTATGGCATGAATATGGCATCTACTTCATTTTATGATAGAATTGAAGCCCCCTTTTGCATTATTATAGATCTGACAAAGAGTGGAGGGATAAAGAGAAATTGATTAATGGGTACAAATACACACTTAGAAGAAATAAGACGTGGTGTTCGATAGCACAGTTAGCGTGACTATAATTAACATTAGTCAATTATTCTTTTCAAAATAGCTAGAAGAGAATAATTAGAATGTTCTTAGGGTAAAGAAAAGATAAATATTTAAGGTGATGGGTATCATAATTATCCTGATGTGATCACATGAATGTATCAAATTATCACAAATACGCTCCAGATATGTACATCTATGATATGTCAATAAAAACACATAGAGTTATAAGAAATATGAAACTTTTATTTGAATACAGTTAGATTAAGATTTTCCCAGTTTGATTTTAGCAGCCATGAAATTACCACAGAGTTTTTATTAAAGGTGACAGAAATTTCCTTTATGGATAACGAATGGATGTTTCAGTGTCAAGAGTCTCTCAGTTTATAGTTTGACCCCTTTGATTACCCATTTGGTATTTTTAACGGTTATATCTTTCATGTGCTTGTGATACGAGTGTTTCAGAGATGATTTTCTAATGAAATGGCATGAAGAAAACTCCAGGTATCACCTTGCCTAAGTTAGTCATGTATCTGTATAATTTTTAGCTGCAGTTTCTCACTGTAGCTTGGTGAAAGGCTATGCCTTTGAGATACCTGTAGTCTTCATTTCAGCCAGAGCCTGAATGGACTTTAATTAAGTCTGATCCTCCCCAAAGCAGTCAATTATAAATGGGGGGGGGGGAAGGGGTGAGTGCCAAGTTAGATCTACTGCTATATCAAGTTTAACTTTACCATTTCCTTTGTCAATGTTTTTTCCCTCCTCTTTGGTTGTTTTAATGTAAACACAGAGAATGGAACTATTTGACCAGCTGTTGTTTCTGCTTAGCAATACATTGCACTCACCATATTAAAGGAATGTGTTCCGATTATGGGAGTACATGGGCTTATCTAAATCAGAATAAATTTTATTTGAAGGACATTGAAACACTTAGGTTGAAATGCCCTGATAATAATGTTTAGATTCCAGTGGGGGTAACTGAATATCAGCAGGTTTGACATTTGCAGTTCTAAGATATGAAAACTCTGATTTCAATCAGTTTGTATAAAGGGCATTAGTCAGTCTACCAATAGCATTGCTAAACAAAATCCAGGCACACTGTGATATCCAGTATCCAAGGGCTAAGGAATAGTCTAAGAAACTAGGATCTCAAACTAGGACCTTAGCCCAAGATAAAACGTCCTTGCTATTTCTGGCTGCATTGCTATTAATGTTTGGAAAAATACTTAAAAGTTAGCTCATTTGAAATCAATAATTGCTTATCTTTGCGATCAATTGTCTTAAGTACATATGCAAGCAGATATCAAAGACTTCAGTGGCCTTACACAGTCAAAAAAGCTGTAGCTAGAACAAACAAAAAACCCCATTAAGGTTTATACCAAGATGTTGAGGAAGGTGCTAGTATTAGGAGGGTTTTTTCTTTAGTTCTCTAGCTTTTGTTCTTATGCTCTATAGTGAATATATATTACTTATGGAACTAAGAGGTTTTAAAAATTATTGCCACTAAATTATAATCAAATATATTTGTCACATGAGAATTCTTCCCATAGCAATGTCATGGCTTTGAAATCCCCAGAGAGCAATTGTGCGTTGACTACTAACCTGGGCATGCATAACCTGGTTTTTGAACCCTTCCAGAGGTGGGGGGAGGTCACGGTTCCCAATGTCTCAGAGTTGACTGGCTATCGTAGTGTAAATGGCCTAATTCCCCTTATGAAATGAGGTCCTAGTTTCTCAGACTATTCCTTAACCCAAGATAAAAACCCTAAAGGTACTACTTCAATATAAATGCAATTTTAATATTCTGTTAGATCAGTGCTACCCAAAACGTGGTGTACAAATGCTGTTGGCCCATTCACTCTCTGTCATGCGTTCTCAATGGGATAGATAGGTACACAGCTAGCAAAGAGCTAGAATTTGAGTAATTTATTTCTGTTGCGTTTAACAGTAAAATATTTGGGTTTCATTGTATGTTATAATTTCCTAATAGTTTATTTCTATTGTAGTTTACAAACATATCAATTAATAACAGACTTGAAGGAAAAAAATCAACTTGATTTTCAATACCTTAAACCTCTGTTAAAAATTAGGTTAGAATAATTACCACATAAAAAATATAGGCAAAGGAACAATATTTTCAAAACTTGAAGTCAAGACACATGTTCTGATATTTCAAGTCAACTCACTAAAACAAAAGGAAAAATTATACAAAAACAGGGTTCTGGAACCTAGGGTCCCCACCAGTTCAGGGCAAGGCCCATGTCGATATTTTTGTGGCACCTCTTGCCAAGATAGAAGAATAATGCTTGGCTCTTTTCTAATGATGTTTCCAGAGCCCAGAGGATGCAGAGAATCAAAAGGCTTTCCCCTGAAGATGTGGAGTCCATGAGGGACATTCTCACACACAACATGTATCAAGTTCGACAAAGGGTGTGTATAAGCTACCTGTGTTGTCTCTATTGCCTGTCCTTGGAAACGGTCCTTCAGAAATCTGCTCTTGTCCACATTTGCCTCTCTAAAGCAGCCTTTTGCTGAACATTTTCTCTCTGCTTATCTTGGAAAACAGAACGTTAATTTTCCTAATTCTGCAAAATTGGCACCTGTGGCAGAAAAAGAAATGCAAATCCAGTTCCCGTCTCCAGGGGGCAGGCTGCACTAGCCCTGTGGGCTGACGCTTTCCTGAACCAGCTGGGCTTTCTGCAGAGAAACTCATCCACCACACCACAGAACAAAGATGGTCCGGGATACTGATGGCGGTGGAATTGTCTCAATTGCATGGACGACAAGAACACCGAGATAGATTAGGTTAGAATATCTAAACCATGATACTGAAAGCCTGAATAAAAGGGGACATTTTATTGATCAATTTTGGAAATAGATATGGAATCTACACTAGTCATTGGGATCTGGTCCAAAGTGCTTACGAAGAACGTTGCTGGGGGCAATGGATGACGCCTTCTGAAACTTTAACTTAGTCAAATGATATTTAATCTTGTTTTCAAGTTTGAGGATTTGATTGTTCACCCTAATTTGGGGGTATGATTATAAATGAATTTGTTGTGAGCGCCTTTGTTTTTGTGACTATGTCATAGATCATAGTCTCAATGGGACAAAAACAAAATCATCTACTTAAAGCTCGTTTTCTTTTTTCCGCTTTTTATTTCATTCTAAAGATGTGGGGTAAAAGTCAGGATTAGATACATGAGTGGTCTACATACAGGTGAGGTTTGGGGCTCCCACTGGTCCTCATTTTCCCTGTTTTAGGATCAGGAACCCTTAGTGATGTTATGTGCCCCTACCCTTCCCTGGCAGTGTCCCACCACTGCTGATGTGATACTTGTTCAGAACCCACTTATGAGTGAGAACATGTGGTATTCAGTTCTCTGTTTCTGTGATAGATCACCGAGTATGATAGACTAAATCTATCCAAGTTGCTGCAAAGTCTATAATTTTGTTCTTCCTAATGGCTGAGGAATATTCCATTGTGTATATATACCACATTTTTAAAATCCAGTCCACTTTTGATGGGCAGTATGGTTGGGTTACATGTTTTTGCTATTGTGAATAGTGCTGCAATAAACACGTGCGCACGGGTATCATTTTTGTAGAATTATTTGAATTCCTCTGGGTATATACCCAGGAGGGAGATTGCTGAGTCATATAAGAGGTAAATATCTAGATCTTTTAAAAATCGCCACACTGTTTTCCATAGAGGTTGCACTCGTTTGCATTCTCATCAACAGTGTAGAAGTTTTCTCTTTTCTCTGACACTTGCCAGCATCTGTTGCTTTTTGATTTAATGATGGCCATTCTTACTGGAGTTAGGTAGTATCCCAGTGTTGTTTTGATTTGCATTTCTCTGACAATTAGTGAGACTGAGCATTTTTTTGTGTATCTGTTGGCTGTTGGAATGTCTTCTTTTGAGCGGTGTCTATTCATCTCTTTTGCCCACTTTTTAAATAGGGCTGTTTGTTTTTTTCCTTTCGGCATGTTTGTGTTCCTTGTGGATCCTGGATGTTAAGCCTTTGTCATATATACAGTTAACAAATATTTTTTCCCATTCTGTGGACTCTCTTCACTCTCTTGATGGTTTCTTCTGCTTTGCAAAAGCTTTTCAGTTTGATGAGGTCCTACATGTCTATCTGATGTTATATCAAGAATTGGTTGCCTGTTCTGATTTCCATGAGGATGTCTCCTGCATTTTCTAAGATTCTTATAGTTTGAGGTTTTACATTTAGGTCTTTGATCCATTTAGAGTTGATTTTTGTGTATGGTGATAGATTGGGGTCCTGTTTCATTCTTCTGCACGCGGTCAGTCAGTTTTCCCAGCACCATTTACTGAATAGGTTCTCCTCTCCCCAGTAAAGCTCCTCATCTTCAAGTAGAAGATGTTGACATTAGCAAAGTTGGTTATCTGACTTGATCAAGGTCACAAAACAAATCCAAGTTGAGAACACAGGTGTTTTATCCACCTATCCAGGGCTCTTTGCATGATGCAGACTTATTTCATTTAGTGAAGGTGAACGTTTTAATATAAATCAATAAATAAGGAGAGTGAAATGTTTGTGGCTGCCTGTTTCAGAAAGGTCGATGATTAAGTGGCACATGTCATTGAAAAGCTCCGCACCAGCTTTTCAGCATGCTTAGAATAAATCCCACAGCTTTCAGATCATTCCAAGTGAAACTGTTTCAGTAAGATTATGGCATCCTGCCTTAGATAAATAGATAAGAGTTTCCTGGTTCGAAGAATGTGGCTAGCTTAGTGAGGACCAGGACCAAAGGGGTACCTGGTTCTCAATCTTTTCCCTATGTCGATTAAGGTCAAATTTCAGGAAAAGTCCAGAAAAGGAGATGGATCTCCTGGGACTTCAATCCGGTCTAAAGTAAGTTCAACTGCTCGTCCCATTTTCTCCTATGGGTGTAAGTTTCTAGACGGCCTTGTTTCTTCTCTTTCTGTAAATGTCCTAGGTAGTCTGCCCTCCAGAGTTTGACTTAAGCTATGCTACACTCCACTTTCCTGTTGCCCTTTATTTTAAGCACAGAGTCCTCTTTTCATGGACAGGGTTTATTACTGAGCATCATGGAAGTCAAATGGAGAGAACATCACTCATAAACAGATGGCGCCCACTAGCCTATGAGGTGGCTTTTTGCCTTGAATTTGGCTAATTTGAGAGTGAAGGTCATTAACCCTACCCCTCCCATCTTCCTTTTCTAACCCAGGTTTACAAAGGCCATGAGACTCCTCTCTTCAACCTTGGTCCTCTTGCTGTCTTGAAGAAAAAATCATTCTGAAAGTGCAACTCATACATGCACCCTCTTTCTGATGGACAATCTATATTTTTGAGGAGTGTTTCAAGGCGTGTGCATCAGCTAGCTGGGCTCTCCAGCCTGTGTGATAAGTGAAGGCTTGGTGATTGGGGCATTTCTCAACTGTCTACGTCTTGGAAGAGGCTATCTGGGGTGTCAGGAGTCACTTCTGGGCCAGGATGAGGGCAGAGTTTGACTCTGGGGGATTCTAATACACCGTTGACCTCAAACTTAGCTGACCTTGCCGTGCCTGTTGCCCCTAGGAGGACTCCACCCACTCCTGTTTGAAGTCCCTCCCCTCAGCACGCCCAGAACAAAATCTTCATGGGCAGAGAGGTTGAGGGACTAACCTCTGGACGTTCCCAGTGGGGCAACCATAGAGGAAGCTTTCTGAAACAAAGTGAGAATGGAGAGTAAGAAACGCCTTTTCTAAACTTACAAAAGAAGAAATTGACCTCAGCCCAGACTCCCTGGATAGGTCACAGATTGATGGGTAGTTCCTGGAGTGGTCTAAATGGTCAGATCTCTCTCAGAATTTCTACACACTTTCAAAGGAGGAAAACAATATTTAATTGAAGTTCCCTTCGGCAATTAGTTAATGGACATCTAGAATGTGCCAGAAATCAGGAATACTGCACTCAATAAGACAAAGCTCAAGGTTCAATGGGAAGTAATGAGTTTTAGTCAATCACCAATTCTTCCACTAAAGGGCAGAAATAGAGGAAGGAGAGGGAAGAAACTTGCAAATATATTATGCATAAAACCGTCCATGCTCCCTGAAGGCAGCAAAAATAGAGAAGCCTGTGGTTTATGGGATATGAGATGAAACAGAAGACCAAAACGCCCAAGTGTCCCTTAAAGTACAGACATCTTCAAGTCTAGGTGTAGGAAATTCATACTAGCTATACACAAACACACACATACACATAGTCACACACACACATAGTTGTACACACACACACACAGAATTCAGTTTTGCATGTCTTTACCATTTATGAAAAATTGTAGAATTTTGACTCTGTATTTTTTATTCTTACTTGTTAAATATTTTATGATAGTGTCATATTAGTAATATCATTTTTAGATATTTCACTGCATGAAATGCACTTAGATTGAGATCTATTGTTAATGGCAATGGATAAAAATCTGTATTTCAGGCTGGGCGTGGTGGTTCACTCCTGTAATCCCAGCACTTTGGAATGCCAAGGAAGGAGGATTGCTTGAGTCCAGGAGTTTAAGACCAGCCTAGGCATCATAGTGAGACTTTGTCTTTACAAAAAATTTTAAAAATTGTCAGGTGTAGTAGTGTGATCCTGTAGTCTTAGCAAAGGGAACTGCCGAGGGGAGACTGAGGTAGAAGGATTACCTGAGCCCAGGTGGTTGAGGATGCAGTGAGCCATGATCATGCCACTTCTCTCTAGCCTGGACAACAGAGTGAGACCCCAATTCAACAAAAATTGTCCATGCCGGGCTCGGTGGCTCAGACTGTCATCCCAGCACTTTGGGAGGCCGAGGCAGGTGGGTTGCCTGAGCCTGCGGGTTCGAGACCAGCCTAGGCAACTGGCGAGACCTTGTCTCTACAATAAATCAAAAATTAACCGGGTGCAGTAACGCGTGCCTATAGTTCCGGCTACTTGGAAGGCTTAGGCAGAAGGATTGCCAGAGCCCAGAGCATCGATGCTGGGATGACCATGAGTGTGCCAGTTCCCTCTAGCCTGGGTGATGGAGTGAGACTCTAACTCAAAAAAAAAAAAAAATCCATATTTAAAACTGTCTTCAAAATTCATTTTGGGGGGGAAATTATTGTCATATCAGTTAATTTGTCTAAAGGGGATGATAAAAAGTTCCTATTAGGAAAAAAGAAAGTCAGGTTTATTCATTCCTTGTTATTCCCTTGGCCTTCAATGCATGCCTTCTTTATGGTACTGTTCTTGGCCAACTGTCTATTTTGTGAGGATTTGTTTACTTGGCAGATGATGAAAACCACAAATTTATTTAACTGGATGTGTATACACAAAAATATGAAGAAACTGAAAGCCAGCAAAACCCATGATGACACTGTTGTCAATCCCTCCTTGACATGACCATCTCATGTACGACTAAGTGAGGGCCCACTACAAATCCGTACATTAAGTACTAATAAAGTTTAATCTGTTTTGAATCTTTTGGATAAAAATTAGTAGAAATACAAGTATTAGTATTCTCCTTTCTCATCCTGTGGGTCATCTCGTGGCACCCCTTGGAGTGTGTGTACTCACCTAAGAGACACCTGACCTGGAGGACAAAGCCTCCACTCCTTGGTAGGTTGTCCGTGGCCTGACCCAGCCTCCTCTGCCTTCCTGTCTCACAAACCTCTCCCACACTTTGAATAAAGTGCTTTATTCTCCTGGGATAACAAGCCCACTCCCCGCTCTTTTGCAGAACCCCCCAAGTTGGTTAACAGTTCATGTGTTCCCTCTTCCTGCAACTTGTTCCCAGATTAGCGTCTCTCATCTTGCAAGACCCAACTCAGTGCAATAAGCCTTTCCCATCCAAGACAGGGAGAAGTGTCCTTCGCCTGTACTCTGCAGCTCCCTGGGGACCCCAGTGCCTTATCACTTACCTGAGCACATAACATTGTATCCTTATTTGTTTGGTTCTCCTAGGAGACTGTAAGCCTTTTGAAGATCAGAATTTTAATTTATTCACTTTGCAGTCCTGTGCCTGCCACAGCACCTGACACACAGAACATTTGCTCTACTGCAGTTGAGCTGACTGTCCTTATCAAAGCATCCACTAAGCGGGAAGGACAGCGCCTGTAGTCCAGATTCTATTATCTTGTTAGACTGTGGTACATCGGTGCTCAGTGTGTCACCTACTGACTCTGGGAAAATCAGGTATTCACTGGTGAACCTCGAATGAGCAACAAGGGAGAAAGAAAATTCCAGCTAAGCATTTTACAAATACCTATCTGAGGATGGACTGATGTTGGCTTACAGTCCATGACAAGTTTTCACAGACCTCAGGTTAGGAAGATAGTTTTCATAAAGCTAAACTGATTCAATTTAAAGGACTGCTTTTTATCTGAGGTCATGTTCTTCCTACTACTTTGGTTAAAGGACCTCTCCCATTCTGAATGGATGAGAATGATGATAGAAACTGGCCTTTTGCGTGTGTGCGTTGTTAATGAACACAATTCAAAAACAGCAGTCCTGTGGGAATTCTCAAAGTAGCCTTGATATTTCTCTGCCTCATTAAGTCCAAATGCCCAGTCCGGGCATAAAAAATACAACTTGGTCCAAAGGATTTCTAGTGATTATTATACTAACCCACAAACTGAAAAAAAATACAACCTGGGAAAGGAAGCATGTGTACAGGGGATGCAAAATCTGGGGGTACCTTAGAGGCGACCCTTGCAAGAACCATAGCAGAAGGCACAGGCTCCAGTCACAGCTCTGCCCTGAGAGAGTGACCTGGGGTCACAGATTTTTCTTCTTGGGACTGAGGCTTGATTGGCTGTAAATAAGGCAAGCGCTCATGGCACCTGCCTGATCTATTCATCTTAGGTTTCCGGTGTTTCCATGGCCACCTGGGGCTGACAGTTGTGCTGGAGAAGTCCTTGCGTATTTGACTTTCCTTTCTCTCTGCAGACACTGTCCTACAACAAATACAACCTTCAGCCCCGGACAGGTGAGAAGCAGGCTAAGGAGATTCTCATCCGCCGTCAGAACACCTTAAGGGAGAGCACGAGGAAAGGCCACAGCCTGCCCTGGGGAATACAGGTACGCTGGAGACTGTGGACCGGGACATTTCTTCAATCTGCAGGTGTTTGTCACCTGGTAACTGTGCCTGTCCCTTCAAATGAATTAGTGAATTATCATCAGTATTTAAACAAACAAACCCTCACCTTGTTGCCAGAGAGACACAAAAGCAAGAGAGTGCAGGACACCAAGGCAACCTCCCTCTCTGGGTTTAGATTCTTAGGGACCCGAGGGGAGCTGCCCTCCAGGGTGGGCCAGAGACTGCAACACACCTGCTAGGCTGTGATTCCAAAGCCACGCCCCACAGTGACCAGGTACTGAACATGCCACGGGGTCTGGGTGGGCCAGGCCCTTGGCCGTGGGAGGCTGACTTCTTTCCCAGGAAGGTCTAGGGAAGGGTTTGTTCTTTTCAAGACTCTTGGGCCTCACCTTTACCTCCTGAACAGTGCACCTGAACTCTTCCCAGGTGAGGCCATCTCAGACTAATCTTACTGGGACTTCAGGATGGAGGCTGGCCCAGAAGCAGACCCTCATCTCAACCCTAGGCTCAGTGGGGCTATGGGAATGACTTTGACAGATTGATAATAGTCCATTTTTTCATGAGAGGGATAGGTAATACTGTAAAGTGTTTTGCTTTCTTGAAATGAACAGAAAATGAAAGGCAAAAATCCAAACACAATGCCGCAGTACGGGCCCGTGTTCTTCACTTTATTTGCCATGTGAAGCTCTTTTTTTTTTTTTTTTTGAGTTGAAGTCCCACTCGATCACCCGGACTGGAGTGCAGTGGCCGCTTCCCGGCCACCGCAGCCTCGACCTGCTGGGCTCCGGCGATCCTTCCGCCTCAGCCTTCCGAGTCGCCGGAACTACAGGCGCGCGCTACCACGCCCGGCTAATTTTTTTGATTTATTGTAGAGATGAAGTTTCGCCTGCCCAGGCGGGTCTCGAACCCGCGGGCTCAGGCAATCCACTCACCTCAGCCTCCCAAGGCGCTGGATGACAGGCTGAGGAATGGCAGTAGCTCATTCTGCTTTTTATTCCTACTTGCTATCCACAGGCTGGCAGCAAAAACATCCGCTACTATTCTTTTC
>CAUYQG010134433.1:0-30933 GCA_963574415.1 Tarsius wallacei | reverse complement strand
TAACATGACTTTTATAATTTAAAAAAATTTTTGAGAGCTAGCAAGCTGAAGGTTAACATTGGCTATTGCAATGGAAAATCAGAGTCCCTAGCCTAGTTTTCAAATCTAGAGCCAGGTTTCCACAAGTTAGTTCACAGACTGAGAGCCCATATACTGCAAGGGAGGTTGGGTCTCCTTGATGAAGGACCTTGCAATGCTGCTTTAAGTATATTCAGTATGTATTGCAATAGCTCACACCTATATCCCAGTGCTTTGGGAGGCCAAGGTGAGAGGATTGCCTGAGCTCAGTCTGGGTGAGTGAGACTCCAACTCAAAAAAAAAAAAAAGTATAAACAGTACATATTGCCCCACCCTTCCCCAAAATAACCTTCAGCCATTTGTCAGGATGACTGTACATATTGCCCCACCCTTCCCCAAAATAACCTTCAGCCATTTGTCAGGATGACTGTGGCCTGGGAAAAAGGGAATACACTTGACTTTTCAAAAACAGGTATGGTTCTATCAAGAACTGTTAGATACGATGTCTCGACTTGCAGCAACTAGGTGATAAATGGAGTTTTACCTGTCTGGCTGACAGAGGTCTTGATAGGTCCACAGATCTTCTCTGTGGTTACTTCTCTGGTCCATGAGTGTATAATTGGGATAGATATACCTAGCAGTTGGCAGACTGGTTGGTTCCCTCACTTGTGTAAGATGGACCACTATGGAAGAATCAGCCAAGAAGAAGCCCTTGAAACATCTCCTCTCCATACCCTTTCAAGACAGTAAATAAGAAACAATACCACATCCCAGAAATAATTACAGAGATTATTAATACCAGCAAAGACTAAAAGAATGCAGGGGTAGTGGTCCCATCATTTTCATTCAGTGTCCCTGTATGGCCCCCATAAAAATCAAATGGATAGTAGCAAATGATAGTAATATCTTAAACTTAATCAGATGTTAGCCCCATTTCAAATTCAAATTGGTGAAGCTTTTAGGGATCCAATAATCTGTGACATGCCAAGATGTTGATTCTAAGATAAAGGACAAGTTGCCACTCTTTGCATCTCCTAAAGAGGCATGGCAGCACAGACTTCACTTAAGAATAATGATCTAGCTCATTCTGGGGGAAATTTGAAAAGCTGCTGATTTGAAATGGGTGTAAAGAAAGATAGAGCTCTGCACCAGGTCCGGGTTACAAGCTGCCCTTCCACTCATGCTGTATGACCCAGCAAGTCTGATGAGGGACCTGTAATGAGTAAGGACATTGTGGGAGGATCTACAGTTAGCCCCATAGAAGAGTCACTATGCAGACTTACTAGGATTGGGGAGCATGAATCCACCTCTCTGAAAACAGCTCCTGGCTTGGCTCTTAACAGAAACTGGGCTCCCGACCATGAAATACCAAGTGTCTGTGTGACCAGACCTGCTTATCACAAGCTGCATATCATCAAAGTCACTGAGTGATAAGGTCAAGTGGGTGGAGCAGTGATCCATCAAATGATGGGAAATGTTACACACTTGATCATCCGCCTTGGGTAGAGGGGGTATTAAGTATACCTGGACCCATAGCCAGTGGGAAATGGCTTAGCTGCTCAGTCCAGAGCCTGGAATGTGCAAGATTGAAAGACAATCAAAGAAGTCTGAGGAAAAGGCACGTGATGGCCTTATTCTGGTAGCACAAGTTGAGTGTACCATAGTGTCTCATGTTAATACTTATTAGAGAGTGTACACCTCAGACATCAGCCAACCTCTCTTTAATTATCCAGTGCTGATGCAATGCCCAGGGATCATATTACACCAGTAGAGACTATTCATGGACCCAACAATACGGTCTCCCGCTCATCAAGGCTGATTCAGCTACTATTACTGCTGGATATCTCCATTCTGTCCAGAGTCAAAATTTAAAAGACTGACAACACTAGGTGGGAGCATAAATTATACTACCACTTTGGTAAAAGGTCTGGTAACTTCTTTTAAGACTAAACACTCTTAGGAGTTAACTCAGAGAAACAAAAGCATATGTCCATAAAAACACATATACAGGAATGTTCAGAAAAGCTTTATTTATAATAACTCCAATCTGGAAATAACACCGTGCTATGGACTGAATTATATCTCCCAAACTTCATATATCGAAGTCCTGACCCTCAGTACTTCGGAATGAGACTGCATTTGGAGATAAGGCCTTTAAAGAGGCAATTAAGTTAAAATAAGGTTGTTAGGGTACCTCATTTAATACAATCTGATGGTGCCTTGTGAGAAGAAATGATAACACAAGAGAGACAGCAGGTGTGCTCATACACCAGAGAGCATGTGAGGACACAGCAAGAAGGTGGCTACCTGCAAGCTAAGGAGAAGGTCCTCGGAGGAATCCAACCCTGCTGACAGCTTGATCTTGGACTCCTAGCCTCTAGAACTATGGGAAAAATAAGTTTCTGTTGTTAAACCATCTAGTCTGTAGTATTCTGTTATGGCAGCCGTAATACACTCAAATATCCAGGTATTCGTCCACAAAATAATAGGCAAACAAACGGGATTTTTTTTTTTTAGATTGGAAAATATAGCTTATTTTAAAAGTAAATTAGAGAGAGAGAGAGAGAAGATTCACCCCCCCCCCCAAGGTAGGGGAGGGGGCCAAGGCCAGGAAACATGGCAACTATGGTTCATGGAGCCACACGGTCAGACCACAGCTTAGCAAAGCAATGGCCAACTTGATGGTTTTTAACAATAAAAAACTATTCATCAAAATAATAATAATAATAATAACCAGGCGTGGTGGCTCACGCCTATAATCCCAGCACTTTGGGAGGCCGAGGTGAGAGGATTGTCTGAGCCAACGGGTTCCAGACCAACCTGGGCAACTTGCTGAGACCTCATCTCTACAATAAAAAAGAAAATCAAAAAATTAGCCGTGTGTGGAAGGCTGAGGCAGAAGAATCGCCTGAGCCCAGCGGGTCAAGGCTGCGGTGGCTGTGAGCGTGCCACTGCACTGTAGCCTGGGCAACAGAGTGAGACTCTGACTCAAAGACAAAACAAAAAATAAAAAATAAACTACTAATACATGCAACAATAAGAATGAGTCTCAAAAATATTGTGCTGAATGAAATAAATCTCATACAAAATATCACACATTGTATGCTTTCACTTATGTGAAATTCTACAAAAGACAAAACTAATGTATGGTAAATAAACTCAGAATAGTACTTGCTTCTGGGGTCAAATGGTGATGACATTGACAGAAAAGGGGCATATGGGAACTTTTCTAGGAGATATATATATATATACACATATATATATATATATACACATATATATATATATTTTTTTTTTTTATTTTTTTTAGTCAGAGTCTCACTCTGTCACCCAGGCTGGAGTGCAGTGGTACACTTGTGACTACCACAGCCTCAACCGGCTGGGTTCAGGCAATCCTTCTGCCTCAGCCTTCCAAGTAGCTGGAACTACAGGTGTGCATCACCATTCCTGACTAATTTTTTAATTATTGTAGAAACGGGGGGGGGTTCTCATCAAGTTACCCAGGCTAGACTCAAACCCCTGGACTCAAGCAATCCTCTCACCTCAGCCTCTCAAAGTGCTGGGATTGCAGACGTGAGCCACTGCACTTGTCTTAGGTTCTATAGTTTTAAAAGGCTTGGGTTACACAAGTGTATGCAACTATTAACCTGAAAAACAGAACCAGTGGAAAGACATATACGAAGAAATTTATTGCCAGGAATTAGTTTATGCACAGTGGTAGGGGCTGGCAAGACAAGTTTGAAATCCACAGAGGAAGCCCTACGGAAGGGTAGTTAATGACTTGTTTTCCTCTTCCTTGGGAAAAATCTTGGAAGTAAAAATTGCATGGTACACCTGCTTTAGAAAACAGTCTGGCAATTACTCAAATAATTAAACATAGAGTTACTGTTTGCAGTTCTATTCCTAGGTGTATACTCAAGAGAATTGAAAACATATGCCCACCCAAAAGCTTGTACAAGATTGTTCATAGCAGTATTATTAATAATAGCCAAAATTGGAAACACCTAAATTTTCACCAATTGATGAGGAAATAAAATGTAGTATTTTCAAACAATAGATTATTATTCAGCCATAAAATGGAATTAAGTACTGACACAATGCTACAACCCAAATGAAGAGTGAGTAATATGATATGTGAATTATATCTCAATAAAAAATAAAAATAAATACAATTCTCTGCCAGGTGTGGTGGCTCATGCCTATAATCCCAGGACTTTGGGAGGTGGAGGTGAGAGGATTGTCTGAGCTCAGAAGTTCGAGACCAGCCTGAGCAACATGGCAAGACCTAGTGTCTACAATAAATCAAAAAGAAAAAATATTAGCTGGGTATGGTGATGCGTGCCTATGGTTCCAGCTACTTGGAAGCTTGAGGCGAAAGGATTGCCTGAGCACAGTAGGTTGAGGCTGCAGTGACTGTGAGTGTGCCACTGTCCTCCAGCCTGCATGACAAAGTGAGACTCTGACTCAAAAAAATAATAAGAAAATAAATAACCAGGCACGGTGGCTAGCCCCTGTAATCCCAGCACTTTGGGAGACAGAGGCAAGAGGATAGCCTGAGCCTACAGGTTCAAGACCAGCCTGGGCAACATGGCGAGACCTTAGCTCTACAATAAAATCAAAAAATGAGCCAGGTGTGGTGGCGCACACCTGTAGTTCCAGCTACTTGAAAGGCTGAAGTGGGAGTATTGTCTGAGCCCAGCAGGTTGAGGCTGTGGTGGCCGTGAGCGTGCCACTGCACTCCAGCCAAGGCGATAGCATAAGACTCTGACTCAAAAATAAATAAATAAACACACAAACATTTCTATTTTTTTGAATAAGATCTATATGCATCTTTCTCAGAAACAGTTTATTTTATTACAACAATCAAACCATATAAAACTAGCAAAACACCCCAGGAAATCTTTGTCCAAAATTTGCATCGACTCACTTTTTTCTCCTTTATTTTTTCAAGATATGACATACACACAGTGAAGTGCATAAACCTTCAGTGAACAGCCCAATAAATGTTTAGGCAGACTCTGTGAAACCTTCACCCAAATCAAGAAGACATGAGGCACTCCGGCACCCTAAAAGGATCTCTCTTGCCTTCCTCAGTGACAAGCACCACCACCCTGTCCCCTAACAGTATAACCACTGTTCTGACTACTAACACTCTAGAATAGCTTTGCCTGTTCTTGAACTTCATAGAAATAGAATCATACACTCCTGTGTGTTGCTTCTTTGTCTTGATGCCATGTTCGTAAATGCCTCCATGTTGTTGTCCACAGCTATCATTGGTCTTTTTCATTGCTATTTTGGTTCCAGTATATAAACATGCCACAATGTATCCATTCTACTATTGATGAACATTGGGCTGTTTCCAATTTGGGACTATTATGAGTAAAAAGGTACTTTTTAATACTAATATTAATGGACAAAGAGACCTTCCTATCCAACCTGTAGAAAGGAGGTGCAAGAGTTATGCTTGGAGGTCATTATCGCCCTCCTATCTGCCCAGGATATCATTATTGCCCATCATATCTGCCTCTCAAGAGGTTATATAAAGGTCCCGATCCACCCGCTTCCTCTCACAGACTTTGAAGCAGATGTGTAGTTGCAGGCAACAGAGTCAGCCTCCTCAAAGCAGGGAGCATCAAATCTGCTCAGATACGTTAGGAAAGAAGAAATTTCACAAGCATTTGGCTGAACACGTGTGCTGACATCTAAATGTTGAATCATAACAGTGGAAAAAATTAAAAGGCAGTCAAATAATCCTTTGGCTCATTGTTAAGTTTCTTATGGTATTCTGAAAGTTTGTGCTATTTCTTAAGTTTCTAAAGATCTAAAAATAAGACTTTGCCTAAAGAATGGAGTCACTCCGGATTTTGACCTTGCCTAATATGAGGCTTTCCCAGATTCCTCAGTTGAGGAGTAAGGATTTTAAGTCTTTCTTGAAGAACTCTTTAAATTTTAGAATTCCTGGATGCCACCTGCTAGCTGGAGCTTCCAGGCAGGGGCCTCTGGGGGCTGGGGCTGCCCTGTGTGATGTCATCGGGCTTTGTGAGACAGCTTGATGCTGCATTTCAGGACTACCATGCTGGCAGGGCAACCTGGCACAATCAGATATTTGCCTGGAATCCAGGGGAATAATTACATCTTTCCATTCATTCGGCATAGACCCTTGCCTTAAATCCACCTATGACTCTTCTTGGAAAATATATCAATTACAAAGAAGCCAACACAATAATCTCAGTGGTAGGTGGATTGAGCTCCGTATGCTGGAAGTAGAGACAAAGATGCGGGGGACACATCTTTCACCTCGAATCAGAGGAAGCATCGCATCAAATCACTGAGTCTTGAATGGGATGCTAGCTCTGGGGATGAGGATTAAGAAGGTTTATTTGATTTTTTTTTAAGGGGGAGTAGCAACCAGGTTGGTTATGCCCCGCTAAGAGAAGAGTGGCCATTGTAATGGCTTTCGTTCTTGAAAAATAGAGCCAGTTTCCATTATATAGTTTTTGCTGTTGTTGTTTTGTTTTGTTTTTGAGTCAGAGTCTTACTCTGTCACCCAGGCTGGAGTGCAGTGGCATGCTCACGGCCACTGCAGCCTCGACCTGCTGGACTCGTGCAATCCTTCTGCCTCAATCTTCCAAGTAGCTGGAACTACAGGCGCGTGTCACCATGCCTGGCTAATTTTTTATTTTATTTTATTGTAGAGACAAGGTCTCACCAGTTGCCCAGGCTGGTATCATACCCCTGGACTCAGGCAATCCTCTCACCGCCATCTCCCAAAGTGCTGGGATTACAGGTGTGGGCCGCCACACCCAGCTATATAGTTCTTTATGCTCTTAAAATTTATATCAAATAAATGTATTACTTATTTAAAAAAAATCAATAGGAAAAAAAGCCCCTAGCAGTATCAGAAAGTCATAGATCTTGTATGGAGATCAGTATTAAGAATATTCTAGAAAAGCTAGGGCTTTAAAAGTGCTGATCATTTACAGGAAAATTAATTGTGATATTATCTAAAGCATGGTCATGGTTTCCTGATTTGAAAGACTCATGCTATAAACAGAGTCAATGATTATAAATCCAAATTTTGTTTAGGGTTTTGGATGGTGGATGTGAGGGGGGTGATTATTAGCTGCATTTTTTTTCTTTACAGGGTTATTTTATTCAACTGCTAAGTCTCTTTAATGCACTTGACCTTTTTATACCATACATAGACATTATCACTGAAATACAAATTAATTGTTTTTTTCAGCAAGTGAATTCAGCATATTTTAGTGAAGAAAATAACTGAACACTATTTTCTTCTGAGGATACAGTCAAAAAGCCAATCACACACCTCTTAGATCTATCTCTTGGTAAGAGGGGTTTTCTGTGTTTTGTGGGAATGCAGGGGTGGGAGGAGGGTTAGGTCCATACTCCAGAGAACTAGGGTAAACTCTGCTTTAATAAACATAAGAACACATGTTAGTAAAATAAGAACATTGGAGAGTATGTTTATAAATGTTTATGTCTAAAGATAATTTCCCCAAGTTTTCTTTTCTTTTTTTTTTTTGAGTCACAGTCTCTGTCGCCCAGTCTGGAGTGTAGTGGCACGCTCCCAGTCACCACAGCCTCTACCTGCTGGGCTCAGGTGATCCTTCCACCTCAGCCTTCCAAGTAGCTGGAATCACAGGCATGTACCACCATGCCGGGGTAATTTTTTTTATTTATTATAGAGACGAGGTCTTGGCACGTTGTTCAGGCTGATCTCCAACTCCTGAGCTCAGGTAATTCTCTCATCTCCGCCTCCCAAAGTGCTGGGATTACAGAAATGAGTCACCACATCCAGCACAAGTTTTCTTCATGTAGCTGAATCCTAGAGAGTAAGGATCTATTTTTCATTAATAATCATTTCATATAAAACATGTGTATGTTTTATATATTAAATTTGATTGCCCCTCTTCACCTATTTTAATTAGCTTTTAGTTGCATTTGATTTTTGAAGAAGTTAACACAAAATCACTCAAAATTTATTTATTTATATAGAGTCAGGGTCTCACTCTGTCATCCAGGCTGGATGCAGTGGCACGATCACTATTCACTGCAGCCTCAACCTCCTGGGCCCAGGCAATCCTTCCACCTCAGCCTTCTGAATAGCTGGGAGTACCGGTGTGTGCCACCATGCCCAGACGACTTTTTACAAATTTTTTGTAGATACAAGGTCTTACTATGTTGTTCAGGCTGGTCTCGAACTCCTGGCCTCAAGCAATCCTACCACCTTGGCCTCCCAAAATGCTGGGATTACAGGTGTGAGACACTGCACCCGACCAAAATTTAGATATTTGATAGGAAGACATGGCGGTAACATAAGGTAAAACAGCTTTATCTTCTTTTCCATTGTGCTAATCCACCATTTTCCCTAGTCAGAAGTTATCTTCTTCTCTTTATACATTTGATACTTTTTCTTTGCATAATCAAATACTTCACTTAGAAATGTTCTTTATTCAATCAGTGAATCTTTACTGTGCACCCAGGATCTGTCAGGGTGTTGAATCTTGTGCCCTGGGGGAACATTCCTGCATTAGTAAACACTCCCTAATGCAACTTATATTTCCCCTCCCTTGATCCAGCATCTTCAGGACTCAGTCTCACATGGGCACACTGGGCTCCCACTGGTTCATGATGACTAATCCTACAGCTCCTTTGGGGACACTCTCCTTCCTCCCTTGTCAGGCTAGCACTTTCCCAGCAGGCTGAGCTATAATTTGACCCTAGATGGCCAGGAGGAAGCAAAGGCGGAGAATTGGCCTTTAACGGGGAGGAGTGGGCTATTGCTGTATGCCCAGAAGGTTCCTGTGGGTCTGGGGTTCCCAGGTCTCAAGTGTGACTCTACCCAGACATCCCCATCCCAAGTGTCAGAGACTCCTTCTTCCCGAGTTAGAGGACTAGCCAGGGTGGAGAATTCAACCTTCCCTGGAGTTATGATTGTTAAGAACAGGACATGACTCAGCTTTCTCTGCTCTTTGGTTGTAGAAAATGAAAGTTTATATATGCTGCTAAGGAGGGTCTCTGGCTCTGATATTTTGCCTAATTGGTGATTATACCTTTATCGCCTTTCTCAAATGCACCCACAGCATCATACAGCAGCCACTTGATTCCATGGTATTTATAATTTCTACTCCCCTCTCCCACCTCACTCGAATGCACCAGCTGGAACATTCCTTTCCACCCCAGTTCACCACCAGTGTAAATTCTAACAAGTACATTGCTATAGCATGCCAGGGGCTATCAGAACACCACCTTTCCACCAGTGACAGGGTCCTCAGTGCCAGCAGACTGGAGGGTGACCCAGCCCTAAAATTCCACCGTAGAATCTATCTTCCTGCACTTCATGAGCAATGGTCGTACGTAGGTCAAGTTCCTCAGGAAACAGCATTTGAGGCTGAGATTTGCATGCAGAAAGTATACTGGGAGTGGACTTAGGGACAGCCATTGCAAGGGAGGGAGGGAGGGAAGTAGGATCAATTGGAGGAAGAGATTGGACCGTGATGCAGCTGTGACCAGAGCCTCTCTCTACCCCAAGAACAGCTAGAGCAGAGGGCCCTTCAGAATCCTCCCAAATTGACACAAGGGAGTTGGGTCCATTGACCAGCTTCAAATGTGAGTTCTGCCAGGGAGAGGGAGGCTAGGACAAATCCGCTTGCCTCAGCCAAGAGTAATTGTGGGGCAGGGACTCAGCTGTGAGCCTCTGGCATGAACTATTCCGACAGCTGGGGGAGACTTCTCTACCTCTCTCAGAGGCTGGATACGCTGTCCTGGGCTTGTGTCTTCTTTATTTACTCTTTGCATTGTGGACATTTACATCCCACATACAGAATATATACATGGAGAGTGGTTTTTCTGAGTCCTTTACATATCTGAAAATATATTTATTCACTCTCAAGTTTGATTCCATTTTGACTAGGTGTAGGATTCTAAGTAGAATATCATTTAATGGAAAATGTTAAAGCCATTTGTCTATAGTCTTTCAGAATCCAATGTTGCTGTTGAGAAGTGGGATGTCACTTTGATTCTCCTTGTTTATGTCAACTTTTTCCCACCTCTGGAAGCTTTCAGGATCTTTTCTCATTCATGGTGCTGGGCATGCTGTGGACCCCTTTTAGTCCTGAAAACTTTTTTGTATTATCGATTTGATCATTTTCTTCCCTCCATTTTTATCTCACTGCTTTTTGGAACTCATTACTAGTTGAACCTTATACATGCCTCCTAGGATAAAACACCAGAGCGCTCAGCTTTCTCTTAGGTTTTTCCTCTGTCATTTCCAGAATATTCCTCTCCACTTTTCAAGCTTTTTTGTTTTTTTCGTTGGAGTCTCACTCTGTTGCCCAGACTAGAGCACGGTGGCACAATCACCACTCACAGCAGCCTCGACCTCCGGGGCTCAGGTGATCATTTTGCCTCAGCCTCCCGAGTAGCTGAGACTACAGACACATGCCACCATGCCCAGATTTTAATTTTTTTGTAGAGACAAGGTCTCACTATGTTGCTCAGGCTGGTCTTGAACTCCTGTTCTCAAGTGATCCTCCTACCGCAGCCTCCTCCCAAAGTGCTGGGATTACAGGTGTGAACCACCGTGCCTGGCTGGTTTTTTAATTTTAACAATTGTGTTTAAATTTTAACTCCCCCCTTTTTGTGCTGTTCTCAAGTGGCAGCATGAGAGGCCTGCATGGACAACTGGCTGCTCTGTTAGGAGCTCTCACGTTTCAGTGTGTGGAGACCTTTCCTCTGAACCCAACCTCCTCTTCCTAGAATAATTCTCCTATCTCTCATCTCAGGTATATCAACCTGGCTTCTAGGATCCTGTGTGGAAGGAGGGAAAGAGGACAAAGTGACCCAAACACTCCACATCTGGATGCTTTAAGCAATGCTCTTGGCTTCAGCCTCAAGCTTCCAAGTCTCCGTAGAGGTTTAACCTCTGCAGGCCCAATTCTCTAAGGAAGAAATTGCCAGACTCCCACCTGGAGGGATGGGTGAAGCATGCTGACTATTCTGAATACTAACACAAAGCTTTCCCCAAACCCCAAGTCATGTGGCCCCTGACTTGCCTAGGGCCTCCAAGACCTGAGCTGCTCCAGGATCAGCTTGACTTGTTGCCACTTCAAAGTCTTTTCACTGCACACTTTGGGCTGTGACATCCTCTGCCTTTCCCAATTGTTATCATGCATCCAATAACTTTCCTCCAAGCACGTGTTACAGTCCTGCATACACTGAGGTTCTCTCGCCCACTCTCTTTTCCCAAGAAAAAAAAATTTTTTTTGAGTTGGAGTCTCACTCTGTCACCCAAGCTGGAGTGCAGTGGCACGCTCACCTGCTGGGCTCAGGTGATCCTTCAGCCTCAGCCTTCCAAGTAGCTGGAACTACAGGCACACACCACCATACCCGGCTAATTTTTTTTTTATTTATTGGAGATGAGGTCTCACCAAGTTGCCCAGGCTGGTCTCAAACCTGTGGGCTCAGATAATCCTCTCACCTCGGCCTCCCAAAGTGCTGGGAGTATAGGCGTAAGCCACCGTGTCTGGCCTCCCAAAAAATTTTTAGCTTTATTTTTTTTCGTAGTTGAGTCCAGAGGGAGAGGAGACAGACACATGTATTCAATGTGTCTTTTTTTCTTTTTGAGTCAGAGTCTCACTCTGTTGTCCAGGCTGGAGTGTAGTGGCACAGTCACGGCTACCTCAGCCTCAATCTCCTGGGCTCAGGCAATCCTTCCGACTCAGTCTCCTGAGTAGCTGGGACTACATGCGTGCACCACCAGGCCTGGATAATTTTTTGATTTGTTGTAGAGACAATAGGATCGTCTGAGCCCAGCAGGTTGAGGCTGCGGTGGCCATGAGCGTGCCACTGCACTCCAGTCTGGGCAGCATAGTGAGGTTCCAACTCAAAAAAAAAAAAAAAAGAAAGAAAGAAAGAAAAAATGAGTCGAGCGTAGTAGCACATGCCCCAGCTACTCAGGGGATTGAAATAGGACCGTCTGAGTGCAGGAGGTTGAGGCTGTGGTGAGCTGTGATGGTGCCAGCCTGAACAGCAGAGTGAGAACCTGACTCACAAAAAAAGAAAGAAAGAAAGAAAGGATACACTTTATGATCAGACTGATGTAAATGTGATTGTTTTTAAAACACTGAAAATTGAATACAAGTCAAGTAGATGATCTACAAACTATTGCAATATCTAATCCTGCTTCTCTTAAATCCTTCTGACGTAGGAAGTTGAAAAACGGACCCTTGAAATGCTAGGTTTACAATGAGAAATGCCACAATTCAATGTTTGGTCTATGGATTCATGATCTTTGGGGCCTGCACAGCTTCGTTGTATGTGTATCTGTACTATAGTCATGAGAGCAGCCAGGAGAAGAAGAGCCATAAGCCTACCTCAGTTTGGTCCCCTGAAAAAAATGTGCATCAGCAAAGTATCCATGACTCAGAGCAAATGCCAAAACCACATGCAGTTGCAGAAGAGTCTGACAAAGCTGAATATGAACCTGAAAGACTGCGACAATTTATTAATCAGTGTAAGTATTTTTATTTTTTCCTGTTAGTCATTTCAAGCGGGAATTATACAACAATATTTAACATTTGGAAGAGTGAGAGAATGCTCTTTCTAGAGCAATTTAATGTTTAAATTATGGAGTTTTTCATATGTATGTATATTATTTAAACACAGTAAGACAAGTCATGCCTGTATTCACCACTTAGACCTAAATTTTTTTTTTTTTTTTTTTGAGTTGGAGCCTCACTCTTTCACCCAGGCTGGAGTGCAGTGATATGTTCACGGCCACTGCAGCCTCAACCTGCTGGGCTCAGGCGATCCTTCCACCTCAGTCTTCCAAGTAGCTGGGACTACAGGCATGCACCAACATGCCCAGCTAATTTTTCTTGATTTATTGTAGAGATGAGGGCTCACCAAGTTTCCTAAGTTGGTCTCAAACTCGTGGGCTCAGGCAATCCTCTCACCTCGGCCTCCCAAAATGCTAGAATTATAGGCGTGAACCACGGCACCCAGCCATCTTGTTTTATTCTTGATGGTGGAATTTTGGGCGCAGGATTTCAGCTTTCAACTTCACACTTTCCCTGAATTGTTCTGTTACTATAATTTCACACACTGTAGTTGTGAATCGTGATGGAACCAAGGAGGCTGAGCAACTACTTTCCATGGAAGACTGAATAACTAAAGAATAGCTAGTTATTTATATTCTACTTTGCTAAAGAACCTGCTTTGATTTGTGTGAATACTTTGTGCTCTCACCTTTAGTCTTGTCATCCGGGGGTAGTTCAGATTCCAAGAAAATGACTCTGTCTCATTATAAAAGGTGTGTAGCCAGTCGTGGTAGTGCACACCTGTAGTTCCAGCTACTTGGGAGACTGAGACAGAAGGATCACCTGAGCCCAGGAGGTCGAGGCAACTGTGGCCATGAGCCTGCCACTGCACTCCAGCCTGGGTGACAGAGTGAGATTCCAACCCTAAATAAATAAATAAACAAACAAATAGCTAGATAGACAAATAAATAAACAAATGGTGTGAATTCAGAATAGAGTTGTTATTTTTCTGCAACTGTATGATTGTAAGCCTTTACTTATGTGACTGTAATTACATTTTGTTGCAGATAAGAGTTTCAAACATTCAGACCCAGAGCTTCTTGATGGATTTTCAACATATGGATTTAATATCATTGTCAGTAGACATTTGAACAACCAGAGAGAGGTGCCAGATACCAGGAATAAAATGTATGTTCCTTCTAAATATTTTTGTCATCAGTTACTAACCTGATTTAAATTTTAGCATATTAAACATCTTATATAATATCGATTCTTATTTTTAGGACTTGAAGTCAGATAATGTCAAGATTCTATTTCAAGACTCTAATGACTGTAGAGTGGGGGAGCATATCTTCCCCACTAGCACAGAATGTGTGCTAGAGGTTTCCAAGAGTTGATTTACCAGATCACCAATAAGAGCTTCTGGCCAAAAGGGATTCAGTCCTGAAAGAAAATGCTTTGGACAGTTACTTATTAATTTCTTCAAAGTATGCTTTTGAAAAAAATTGTTCCTTTGATCATTTATGTTAATGCATTTTAAAAAATTGTGACATTAGCCAGGTATGGTGGCTCACACCTGTACTTCCAGCTACTTTGGGCAAGACAGGAGGATGGTTTGAACCCAGGATCTGAGGCTACAGTGAAGTATGAGCATGCCACTTCACTCCAGCTTGAGCAACAGAGTGAGGCCCTGTCTCAAAAAATAAATTGTGGTAAAATAACCATAACATAAAATTTACCATTCTACCCTTTTGTTTTTCTTCTGAGTCAGTCTCACTTTGCCACCCAGGCTGAAGTCGTGGCATGCTCACAGCCACCACAGCCTCAACCTGCTGGGCTCAGGCGATTCTTCTACCTCAGCCTTCCAAGTAGCTGGGACTACAGGCATGCACCACCACGCCTGGCTAATTTTTTGATTTATTGTAGAGATGAGGTCTCACCAAGTTGCCCAGGCGGGTCTCGAACCTGTGGATTCAAACTGTCCTCTCACCTTCGCTTCCCAAAGTGCTGGGATTATAGGCATGAGCCACTGCACCCGGCCATATTTTCACCATTTTTAAAAGCACATTTGGCGACATTAAGGACATTCACATTGTACATCCCTCTCCAGAGCTACTTCATCCTCCCAAACTGAAACTCTGCACCCATTATACAACTCCCCATCTTCCACTTCTGCCAGTCCCTGGTCACCACCATTCTACTTTGCCTCTCTATAAATCTGATGACTCTGGGTACCTCACACAGTATTTGTCTTTTCTGTGGCTGGCCTCTCCCACTTAGCATAATGTGCTCAAGGTTCATCCGTGTCGAAACATGTATGTGTTAATACCATGTTAATATCTTTTAAGTTCTGATCATTTCCAGGCAAAAAGGGCAGGTATTCTCCTAAACTAAGTGAGAAGTACTTAAGGAATATCCAAGAAAGAGGAGAAAACGGGGCTCCTTTGCCTTGTGGCAACTTGTGAGCAACATAAACATGTGAAGTCACAGATATCACTTATGAGGTCACACTAGGAGATATCATCTTTGTACATAACAACACGATCTATCCAGGTCATAATAAAAGAAGAATTTCAGTTTGCTCAAACCATAGAACATCGTATGAATTTAATCTAGAGGACAATGTTTTACTCAACGGAGCATTTAACTACCACAAAAGGTCAATATTTTTATATACCTTTAGGTTATGAATTTCCCTCTGTGCCTAAAATAGTGTGACTTGGCCGGGTGCGGTGGCTCAAGCCTGTAATCCGAGCCCAGGGGTTTGAGACTAGCCTGGGCAACTTTGTGAGCCCTCGTCTCTACAATAAATCAAAAAATTAGCTGGGCATGGTGCGCATGCCTGTGGTTCCAGCTTCTTGGAATGCTAAGGTAAAAGAAATGCCTGAACCCAGCAGGTAGAGGCTGCTGTAACCATGAGTGTGCCACTGCACTCTAGCCTGGGGACAGAGTGCAACTCTAACTAAAAAAAAAAAATTGGATTTAAACAAATAAATATCTATTTACAAATTAGTTTAGCACTATCCATCACTGTTTTCCTGCTTTGTTTTTTTTTGAGTCGGGGGTCTCAGTCTGTCACCCAGGATGGACTGCAGTGGCACGCTCACAGCCACTGCAGCCTCGACCTGCTGGGCTCCGGCGGTTCTTCCTCCTCAGCCTTCCAAGTAGCTGGAACTATAGATGCCTGCTACCACACCCAGCTTGCTTATCTATCTATCTATCTATCTATCTATCTACTTATTTATTTTTGAAAAGAAATCTCGCCAAGTTGCCCGATCTAGTCTTGAACTCATGGGCTCAGGCAATCCTTTCGCCTCTGCCACCCAAAGTACTGAGATTGCAGGCATGAGCCACCACGCCCAGCATACATCACCGTTTTTCTAAAGTGCTTAAAAGATTGTAATAGCAAATAGTGCCCCATCCACTAGACACTTCCCACTCAAAGTGTAGCCTAAAGACCAGCGGCACTGGCAGATCCCAGGAGCTTGTTAGCTATGCGGAATCCCAGGCACCATTCCAGATCTATTTAATCAGAACCTGCATCTAGCAAGACCCCAGGTGATATTTATGCACATTAAAATGTGGTATCCTGCCAGGCGTGGTGGCTCACGCCTGTAATCCCAGCACTTTAGGAGGCTGAGGCCAGAGGATAGCCTGAACCCAGGAATTGAAGACCAGCCTGGGCAACTTGGCAAGACTTTGTCTCTACAATAAATCAAAAACTTAGTTGGGCATGGTGACATGCACCCGTGGTTCCAGCTGCTTGGAAGGCTGAGGTGGAAGGATCACCTGAGCCCAGCAGGTGGAGGCTGCGGTGGCCATGAGCATGCCACTGCACTCCAGCCTGGGCAAGAGTGTGAGACTCCAACTAAAAAAAAAAAAGTGGTATTCTTATACTAGATTGGTAGGGTTGCTGTAACAAAGTTCTATAAACTGGGTGGCTTAGACAACAAAAACGTATTCTCTCTCAATTTTGGAGGCTGGACGTATGAATCAGGGTTGGTTGTTTCTGACAGTTGTAAAGGAAGGATCTGTTCCTGGCTTCTCTCCATGGTTTGTAAAGGGCTGTCTTTTCCCTGTCATTTAACATTGTCTCCCCTTTGTGTATGTCTATCTCTGTGTCCAAATTTCACCACCCCCCACTGTCTATTTTTTTTTTGAGTTGTAGTCTCACCGTACCCGCCCTCTCTTTTTGTTTTGGAATGTATCTTTATTTTTATTTTTTCGAGTTGGAGTCTCATTCTGTCACCCAGGCTGGAGTGCAGTGGCCCCATCACAGCACAACCTCGACCACCCGAGGTCAGGCAATCCTCCCACCTCATCCTCCCAAGTAGCTGGGACTATAGCTTCCCGAGTAACTGGGACTACAGGCACACACCACTACATCTGGCTAAATTTTTTTATTTTTATTTTTGTTAAGATGAGACCTCATGATGTTGCTCAGGCCGGTCTCGAACTCCTGGGCTCAGGCAGTCCTCTCAAAGTGCTTTGATTATAGGCGTAAGCCACTGCACCAGGCCCAAATTCCCCCTTTTTATAAGAACATGTCGTATTGGATTAGGGCCTACCCTAATGACATCACCTTACTAATTAAATCCACAACAACCCTATTTCCAAATAAGTTTACATCCTGAGGTCCTAGAGATTAAAACTTCATCATATGAATTTGGGGGGATACAACTCAACCCATAACAGTCCTGCTTTGTACTATACTATCTTAATTTATGTGATCAGCAAAGAACAGATCAGTTCATTGAGGATGGCCAAACCCAGGCCTTGACAAATTACTTTTATTCTTAAAAACATCTTATTTCGGTCAAAAAAATTTTTTTATGGAAATACCACAGCAACATTTAATGATCTACTTTAGAGAAACCCATACACACTAGGTTCTTCTTTTTTTGAGTTGGTGTCTCACTCTGTCACCAGGCTGGAGTGCAGTGGCACGCTCACGGCTATCGCAGCCTTGACTTGCTGGGTTCAGGCGATCCTTTTACCTTAACCTTCCAAGGAGCTGGAACCACAGGCATGTGCCACCATGCCCGGCTAATTTGATTTATTGTAGAGACGAGGGCTCGTCAAGTTGCCCAGGCTAGTCTTGAACCCCTGGGCTCAGGCAATCCTCTCTCCTCTGCCTCCCAAGGTGCTGGGATTACAGGCGTGAGCCACCACGCCAGCTCACACTGTGCTCTCTTTTTTTTTTATCAGTATTTTTTATTATCATATTGTGGGGTACAGTTAAGGATTAGGTATACAAATATGCTTTGTTCAGACACTCTTGGTGATAAGAGGTGTCTCCCCGACACTGTTCTCTTAAGGGTCTTAAAGAGTCCTCATATGATGTGGTTTCAGGTTTCATCCACTATCATCAAACTGAAGGAACTGTTTATTTCTAGTTTTCTTGAAATGATACACCAAGACTGAATATAACATTAGCCATGTGATTTAAGCAGCACAAGTCACTTTGGACCATATCACCTCTTTCATTCTTGGTATTAGCCTCCCATTAATTCAGCCTAGCATCGTATTCCCTCCCTCCTTCTCTCCTCCCTCCCTCCCTCTCTCCTCTCTCTCTGTCTCTTTCTCTCCCCACCCCCATCTCCCTCCCCCCGCAGTCCTCGGTGGTAACTCAGTGATCTTACTGTAAAGCTAAGCCTTTTAATAAGTTTCTCACATGCTTCTGCACAGCCATATTTTCCCCTTAATGTTCTAGACCCATATGCAGGGTGTTGCACGTTACCCCTCCCACCATTCCCATCTGTTCTGGTTTTCCCTTGGTTCTGCCGTGTCACATATTCTCCATTCCTTCAAGCATGTCAGGATCCATTCAGTAGACGTACTTTCTATATCTCATCTTGGATAAAAATGTTGACAAGAGTGAGGGCCTCCCTCTCCTTTAATGGTGACATCGATGTACAAATATCCTGAAGGTGCTGTCCGCGATACCTGTAGGATTGCCTGCCCTGCACTCTTTTCCTGGTATTTTATAGAAAATATTTTCCCTTTCCCATGATTGCTATAGGAACAATGATATTATATTTTGACCCCACTCTCTGGCCCCAGTTGGTTAGCCCAGGAATGAGCATTCCAGCCAAGCTGAGCCAATGAATCTTTTCCTGTAAATTTTTGGTCTAGGGAAAAAGAAAGTTTTCTACAAGTTTCTCCTTGGGTATTGGACCATAAGGTATGTTGATAGCAACCACATCTCTCACTCTGTGTAGTTAAAGAAGCGGAAACAAGCCTGGCTGCAGAGGGAGAATAATAATAATGAGCCTCATATATTAATACTGTATACCAGGCGCTATTCAGAGCATTGTACATTAGTTCATCGAATCCTCACAACCCTTTGAGGTAGGTTGATATTACTAATCAAAAGCAGAAATGGAAAGAGTATCCAGATGTCACTTAAGCCTTTAGTTCCAATAGTTCTTTGAGGCTCCAGCAGCATTCCTATATCTGGGTTCTATAAAACATTTGGGTCACCATACAATATACCTCCCTTTTGTTGTTGTTGAAATTAGCTCTAGCAGGTTTCTATAATTTACAACCAAAAATATCTCTCTCTTTTTTTTTTTACAAGACCAAGCCAAGTCCTCCCTCTCGGGATTGGCCTAGTTGCCTCTCTCGAGGTGCTTCCAAGCACTGAGAGTCTGGCCAGGTCACCCTGGCTGCCCCACGACTTACGAACCCTTGTCCAGATACTCCCTACCTGGAAACCCGTGCGGCACAGCTCCCCTAAGCCTGGCCACTCTCCCTCCCAGGCTCCGAGAGCACTTAAATGCAATGCAAATTCACATCTCCCAAGAACATTAGGGTTAGGGTTAGGGTTAGATTAGTTAGGTTAGGGTTAGATTAGTTAGGTTAGGGAGAGATCCTGCTGACGCACTCAGCACAACCCCAAAGGAAGATGGAGCCAGATTCCTGAAACCGAGAGCTGGACACCCATGCTCACTCTGCCGGGCCCAAGTTGGAAAAGCCAAAATATTTCAAAAATAATGAGCCAGGCACAGTGGCTCACACCTGTAATCCCAGCACTTGGAGAGGTGGAGGCGAAAGGATTGCCTTGAGCCCAGGGGGTCGAGACCAGCCTAGGCAACTTGGTGAGACCTCGTCTCTACAATAAATCAAAAATAATAGAGCAATCCAAACAATAATTAATAGCTAATAACTATTATTACTAGAATTCAGCTTCTATTTTCCCTCATGTGCACAAAAAATAATAAAACATCTTTGTAAAAAATTGAATCAAATCCAATTACACCATATCAACTATACTTTTTGTAGCAACAGACTATACAAATATAAGAATAAAGCACAACAGGTTTTCTTTGAAGATAGTACAATAAAGTTAATGTGAACCTTTCAGTGTATATGAATTTAATAATTCATTTTTAGAATAGAAACTAAAATATGGATATAATTTGTGTTTATACTATATTTAAAATAGAACTAGATGATCAAAACAGTCTCAGGAAAGAGCAATTATTACTGGCGTTAAGAAGGGGAAAATAAACCGGGCATCGTGGCTCACGCCTGTAATCCCAGCACTTTGGGAGGTGGAGGCAAGTGAATTGCCTGAGCCCAGGGATTCAAGTCCAGCCTGGGCAGCTCGGCGAGACCTCTTCTCTATAATAAATAAAAAAATTAGCTGGGCATGGTGGCACATACCTGTGGTTCCTGCTACTTGGAAGGCTGAGGTGGAAGGATCACCTGATCCTAGCAGGTGGAGGCTGCCACTGCCCTCTAGCCTGGGTAACAAAGTAAGACTCCAACTCAAAAAAAAGAGGAGGGGGGGAGGGGGAGAGGGAGGGTGGAGGAGGGATTCAGAAAATATTAGAACAACTTAAGAAGTTGAATAAATTTTTATATTTTTAGATATGCTATCATCATATAATCATCAGTTGAAGGGAAAAAAATGAAAATAAGGAAAGATGTCTGAATACGTCTCCATAAACATCCAAAAATTTTAGGTGGATCATTTACTTCCTATGATTTGTGCCTGCAGGTGTCTTGGAAACTATTACTCAAAACGTCTACCAACTGCCAGCGTTATCATTTGCTTCCATAATGAAGAATTTAATGCCTTGTTACGGACAGTGTCCAGTGTTGTGAGTCGCACTCCAGACCATTTCCTTGAAGAAATTATTTTGGTAGATGACATGAGCGAATTTGGTAAGATAGAATACTGATGATCTAATCCACTTTGAAGGTAACATTTTGATGGCACTTGAGTATTTTATACAAAGAATATTTTTGGTGGCTATTGAGGCAGGCACTGCGACCAGGGGCTTTTGGTACGCTGATGGATATGTGAGACCAGGTCCCTGTCCTTGTGGTGCTTTGGCTCAAAAGGTGGGGGGTTGAAGAGTTAGTGTTTCCATGAGATAAGCCTAGAGGCAGCAATCTCATCTTTAGACATCACTTTGGGAAGAAGGGATATCTCAACTGAGGTCTGAAGGGTGAGTTGGAGTTATCCAGGCAGAAAGGAAGGAAAAAATGTTTCAGGTAAAGGAGGCAGCATTGTAAAACAGCAGTCTCTAACCTTTTCAGCATCAGGGACCCGTTTCATGAAGGACAATTTTTCCATGGACCAGTGTGGAGGACTCTTTCAGGATGATTCATGCACATTACATTCATTGTACACTTTATTATTATTACATTGTAATATTTAATAAAATAATCATATAACTCACCATAATGCAGAATCAGTGGGAGTCCTGAGCTTGTTTTCCTGGAACTAGATGGTCTCCTCTAAGGGTGATGAGAGACAGTGACACTGAAGGGTGTTGTTTATGTCCAGTCTACTCCATCATCTCCTTTTGGTTGCTGTCACTGCAGAAAATGCTGCTTCCCAAAGATAGGATGCTGGAAATAGAAGCAGGCTTTTCAGTGCTGATCTGACAGGAGGCAGAGCTCAAGCAGTAATGCAAGAGATGGGGAGCGGCTGTAAATACAGATGAATGGCTGGGCGTGGTGGCTCACGCCTATAATAAGGCAGAGGTGAGAGGATTGCCTAAGCCCACAGGTTCAAGGCAAGACCTCATCTCTACAATAAATCAAAAAAATTAGGCGGGCGTGGTGGCGCACACCTGTAATTCCAGCTACTTGGAAGACTGAGGCGCAAGGTTCACCTGAGCCCGGCAGGTCAAGGCTGCAGTGGCTATGAGCTTGCCACTGCACTCCAGCCTAGGCAACAGGGTGAGATTCCGACTGGGTAGCGGGAGAAATACAGATGAAGCTTTACTTACTCACCTGCTGCTCACCTCCTGCAGTGTGGCCAGGTTTCTAACAGGCCTAAGAGTTACTACAAAGTTAAAATAAGTTGAATCACAATGAGCATAAGTACAATTAGCACAGTTAGTAGCAAAGTCAGTATGCACTGAAGCTCTACAATTCATGCTTTTTCTATTAAAATTTTAATAGTGAATTTTTTTTTTTTCTGAGCTGGAGTCTCACTCTATTGCCTAGGCTGGAGTGCAGTGGTATGCTCATGGCCACCACAGCCTCAACCTGCTGGGTTCAGGCGATCCTTCCACTTTAGCCTTCCAAGTAGCTGGAACTACAGGCATGTGCCACCATGCACAGCTAATTTTTTGATTTATTGTAGAGATGAGGTCTCGCCATGTTGTCCAGGCTGGTTTCAAACCTGTGGGCTCGGTCAATCCTCTTGTCTCCGCCTCCTAGTGCTGGGATTACAGGCATGAGCCACTATGCCCGACTAATAATAGTGATTTATTAAAATAGAGGTATTTCACTAGAAGCACAGAAAAACATTTACAGTTGATTTTGATGATGATTCACTCTCCTTCCTCTCCCTTACATAGGCTAACATTTTCCTTTAAAGTTAGAACTTCACCAGTCTGGGCAACTTGGTGAGACCTCATCTCTACAGTAAATCAAAAAATTAGCCAGGCGTTGTGGTGCATGCCTATAGTTCTAGCTATTTGGAAGGTTGAGGTGGAAGGATCACCTGAGCCTAGCAGGTCGAGGCTGCAGTGACCGTGAGCATGCCACTGCCCTCCAGCCTGGGTGACAGAGTAAGACTCCAACTCTAAATAAATAAATATATAAATAAAAAGTTAGAACTTCTGCAAAATAGCATGGTTTGTAGGAATCAATCATAATGATGAAAAATTGTTTTAATCTCTGTGGGTGCATTTTATAAACCATCAAGTGTTGGTTATTTTTCCAGATGATTTGAAAGAAAAACTAGACCATCACCTGGAATTTCTTCGGGGAAAGATTAAATTAATAAGAACCAAAAAGAGAGAGGGGCTGATTCGAGCAAGACTGATTGGAGCATCTCGGGCTTCAGGTAGGAACATTCTTGGGGACATAAGCCAGTGACTGTCATAGAGAGTTTCCTTTTCGTCCAGGAATAACCCACAGGGAGATCCTCTTGTCTCTGCTAACTTCATCAGATGAGTGGAAATCTATTCCAGCCATGAGCCGTTAATCTTTTGCCTCTGAAAGTATTCTGCTTTAAAATATCAGTCTGTGACCAGGTGCGGTGGCTCAAGCCTGTAGTCCTAGCACTTTGGGAGGCTGAGGTGAGAGGATTACCTGAACCTACGGGTTCAAGACCAGCCTGGGCAACTTGGTGAGACCTCGTCTCTACAATAAATCAAGAAAAATTCGCTGGGCATGGTGGCGCATGCCTGTAGTTCCAGCTACTTGGAAGGCTGAGACAGAAAGATCAACAGAGCACAGCAGGTCAAGGCTGTGGTGGCTGTGAGCGTGCCACTGCACTCCAGCCTGGGCGAAAGAGTAAGACTCTGACTCCAAATACATATATATATATATCTGTACATATATATCAGTCTGTTGTTTAAAAGGGAAGATAATCTTTTGCAGAGACCACATCAGCCCCCTCTCAGGCTGAGTTCTCCAGATACACATTCTGAGATGGAGCTTACCTGTGGGGGACCCACTGGGAACTATGTCTGCCTGAGAGAGAGAGGGCAAGACTTGGGGGGAGTGTAGAGGGCAGCGCTGCTGCTCCCATCCATGGGGAGCTCCGCCACCAGGACAGCGAAAGTTCAGGGTCCCGTGATAAAGTGCTGAGAGAGCGTAATGAGAGAAATGCCTGGGAAGTAAAGGAGAGAGGAAGAAGCGTGGGCGGAAGCTTCTGGTCTGACACAGGTGAAGGGAGAAAGAGAAGGAAACAGGCTTACCTTATCGGCTTCAGACGACAGTGCAGCTCTCAGAAGGCTCAGCTGGCTAGTGGGAGCCTCAGTGCAAGCATTGCCCACGAAGGAGGCTGCACTGGGCCCAAATGGCCCATCTCTAGTAACCCACTCCCTCCTCCCCTAACACACGCCCTGTGCTTAGTCATTGGGTGGGAGCTCCCTGGGGACAGCGTGACCTTGGCCTGAACTGCAGTAGGTCCCAAAGCTTTGGTAGCGGGAAGTGGTCAAATCCACTCCCACAGAAGGTTCTTGTGAATGGAGATCTGAGCAGCACACCCCCCAGAACTGCCCCCAAGAGCTGTTCAGAGAGGTCCCAGATTCAGGTAAGGAGACCAGGCATGGACCAGTCATTGGATGCGAACATCCTCCTGCCCTCCTGCCAAGGTGATGGGGGCATCGCCTTGGCCGTGGTGGCCACAGCAGCCAAGGGCAGCTCTAGGGGAGGGACTCAGCTATGAGCCATCCCTTGCCACCACTGCTGGGAGGCTGAGACCCAAAGTGTCTGAACAGCTCACTAGAGGGTCCACACTTCCTACTGCCAAGCTTCCATGATCAGAGGGATGTTTGCAGAACACTGGACTAGAACCAAAGGGATGAATCATTTTTAAGGCCATTTCATCATTCTGATGAAATGTCTCTTCTCCTTAGTAGGGAACACCTCCTTATTAAGTGAACGGCCAAAAAAAAAAAAAAAAAAATCGGATTCTCTTTTTCCATGTTGGCCTGATTAGTAGAAACATTCTCTTAGTTAACTACAACGATAATACATATTCATTGTTCAAAACTCGAGACAAACCACTAACATAATATAGTATATATCATTTCAGACCTTTGTTTGAAAACACAGTTTTAAGGATCTTAAAATATATATATATAATCATACTATCTATATTCTCCTGAGACCTACTCTTTAAATTTATTTTTAATGTTTTGGAACTTTGTCTTTGCCAGTACTTAAGACTTGCCTCAGTTTTTTGTTTGTTTGTTTGTTTTTTTGAGTAGGAGTCTCACTCTGTTACCCAGGCTGCAGTACAGTGGCATGCTCATGACCACTGCAGCCTCTACCTACTGGGTTCAGGAGATCCTTCAGCCTCACGCTTCCAATTAACTTGAACTACAGGCATGTGCCACCACGCCCGGCTAATTTTTTGATTTATTGTAGAGACGAGGTCTTGCCATGTTGCCCAGGCTGTTCTTGAACCCCTAGACTCAGGCAATCCTCTCGCCTCCACCTCCCAAAGTGCTGAGATTACAGGCATGAGCCACTGCGCCCAACTTGCCTCAACTTTTTAATTGCTGCGCTGTATGGTATTCCATATGGAGCTTATAATGGATTGTCATAATTTGTTTAGCCATTTCTGAATTGGTGATTTTTATTTTTTATTACAAAAAAAGTGGCACTGACAATTCTTGTACATATATCTTTGTGCAAGCGTGTGATTGTATCTACGGAAAAAACTCCTAAAAGTAGAATTGTTGGGAAAAATAAAATTCTTATTTTAAATTTTGATAGATACTGCTAAATTATCCTCCAAAAGTTTGCCCCAATTAACAGTCCCACCACAGTGGGCAAGAGTGCCTTTATTCTGCAGCCAAAGCTGGATATTACCATTCTTTCTAATGTTTGCTACAATTGGCCAAAAAAGTGATATCCTATCTCTTCTTGACATTACTGGCTGTGGAGTATTTTCTCATATTTTCAAAGATTGTTTACAGATCATTTTTCTGTGGGTTTGTCTGTTCATATCCTTTGCCTGTTTTTCTAGTGAGTGGTCTTTTTGTTATTTATTCAAAGGTCTCCTTTATAACATGAATCCTATATAATGTACACTGAGAATATCATTTCCCAGCCTATGTCTTATCTTTCCTTCTTTGTTGGTGGTGTCTCATGTTGAGCAAAAATGTTTAAGTGTTTAAGTTCACCAAAAATTACATTTCCTTTTACTGGACTTCCTAGGTTCTCTTCAGTAGGAATGGCCTTGTGACTAGGTTTTAGCCATGGTATATGAGTACAAGTAATATATGCCATTTTCTGACCAAGGCTCTGAGGAAGACTGTTTGTTCCCTCCATGCTCTGTTTCTCACTCTGGCTGACTAGGGAGAGATGACTACAGTGATTCTGAAGGTCATGGGTTGGGGAGCCTCTATCGGTCTGTGTCCATGGGTAACCGCTTCTCCCAATAAGGAAGCCTGGTTAGTCTTGGGCCTTCAGCTTTGACCTGCTAAATGAGTGGAAATAAACTCCTATTGCATTTGAGGCAGTGTACATTTTGGAGTCTTTTTTATTTTGTTATATTTTATTTTAAAGATGTGGGGTACAACGCAGGGTTAGGTATACAAAAGTTGATTATGCAGGTACCCTTGTTTATTTTGGAGTCTTAATATAATAGCAGCTAGAGCTAGCTTAAACAATAAAATAATCAGATTTGTGAATATTTTAAATGATTTTTGCTTTTTGTGTTTTGTTGAAGAAATTCTTTCTTACTCCAAGATTATGAGATATTATTCTTTAGTTTATTCTACATTTTTAAAAAAATGTTGGCCAGGCGCGGTGGCTCAGCCTGTAATCCCAGCACTTTGGGAGGCCGAGGCAAGAAGATTGCCTGAGCCCGGGGGTTCGAGACCAGCCTGGGTAACTTGGTGAGACCTCGTCTCTACAATAAATCACAAAAAATTAGCCGGACATGGTGGCATGTGTCTGTGGTTCCAGCTACTTGGAAGACTGAGGCAGAAGGACTGCCTAAGCCCAGCAGGTCAAGTCAGTGGTGGCCATGAGCGTTCCACTGCACTCTAGCCTAGACAACAGAGTGAGACTCCAACTAAAATAAATAAATCAATAAATAGATGTTGGACCGAGTGCAGTGGCTCATGCCTATAATCCCAGCACTTTGAGAGGCCGAGGTGAGAAGATTGCCTGAGGCCACAGGCTCGAGACCAGTCTGGTCAACTAGGCGAGATCTCATCTCTTCAATAAATCAAAAAAATAGTCAGGCGTGGTGGCACATACTTGTAGTTCCAGCTACTTGGAAGGCTGAGGTGGAAGGATCGCCTAAGCCCAGCAGGTCGAGGCTGCAGTGGCCATGAGCGTGCCACTACACTCCAGCCTGGGCGACAGAGTTAGATTCTAAAAAAAAAAAAAAAAAAAAAAATGCACCAGATACATTGGCTCACGCCTCTAATCCCAGCACTTTGGGAGGCAGAGGCAAGAGGAATACCTGAGCCCACGAGTTCAAGACCAGCTTGGGCAACATGGTGAGACCTCGTCTCTACAATAAATCAAAAAACTAGCCAGGAGTGGTGGTACACACCTGTGGTTCCAGCTACTTGGAAGGTTGAGGTGGAAGGATCTCCTGAGCCCAGCAGGTAGAGGCTGTGGTGGCCCTGAGCAGCCACCATACTCCAGCCTGGGCAACAGAGTGAGACTCTGACTCAAAAAAAACCCAAAAAAACCCCCTGCTTTTTACATTATACTATTACTACCTGGAATTATTGTTCTGGAAATAGGTATAAGGGAAGAATCTAATGTAATTTTTTTGGAGTCAGAGTTTCACTCTGTTACTGTGGCATGCTCTCGGTCAGTGCAGCCTCAACCTGCTGGGGATCAGATGATCCTTCCACCTCAGTTCCAAGTAGCTGGAACTACAAGTATGCGCTACCACATCCAGCTAATTTTTTGATTTATTGTATTGATGAGGTCTTGCCAAGTTGCCCGGGCTGGTCTCGAACCTGTGAGCTCAGGAAATCCTCTTGCCTTTGCCTCCTAAAGTTCTGGGATTAAAGGCATGAGTCACCTTGCCTGGCTAGTTTTTTTTTTTTTTTTTTTTTTAATGAATAGCTTCCACCAGTTATTAAATATCTATATATTCCAGGGTCCATTTCCGGCATCTCTCTTCTGCTCTATTATGGTGTTTTTAAAATGTTTGGCTAATCACACTTTCTCTTGATTAGTACAGCTTGATAAAAAGTTGTATCTCTTCTTATCTTTTCAATAAGAAGGTTTGTAAGACAGATCTTTTCACATCATTCTACAAAATTGTCAGGTAGAATCACCTTATCAAGTTCCATGAAAAATTTGTAGAGATTTTCATTGGAATTGCATTGAGGCATAAATTAAAATGGGAAAAAAAATTCACATCTTTAATAATAAGTGTTTCCATCCATGGACATTTATCCAGATTCACTTTTATGTTCTTTTGAGAATGTCTTATAATTTTCTCCAAAGATACTATAAGCAAAGATTTATTCCTGCTTATCTTGATTTTTAGTTTGTTTCTTAAGTTGTGATTTGGGATCTTCCTGTTACATTTTCTGATTATTACTGGTATGTAGGAGTGAGATATTTTTGTGTATTTGATCTTGAATATAGAAAACCCAGTGAGCTCTCTTAATTTTTAATGATTAGTTGGGAAAGTCTCTTGCATATTTCTGTCAAATGAGAATAGACAACTTTTCTTCTACCTCTCTAATACTGATGAAAAGTAAAGATAGTAGACACCCTTTCTGCATTCCTGATTTTCATGGTTACAGTTCTGAATTTTCATTTAACTATCATGTTTACCTATGTTGGTTTCCTAGGGCTGCTGTAACAAAGTATCACAAACTAAGTGGCTTAAAAAAAAAATACTAGAAATGTATTCTCTTGCAGTTCTGGAAGGCAGAAACCCCACATCAAGGGATGGGCAGGGCTACGGTCCCTCTGAAACCTGTAGGAGAGGCCCTTTCCTTATCTCTTCCAACTTCTGGCATGGCTGCCCAGAGCATCATTCTGGTCTCCGCCTCCCTTGTCACGTGGCATTCTGTGTTTCTGTGCCTGTGTTTGTTCTCCCATTCTTAGAAGGACACTAGTCATATTGAATTAAAGGCCCACTGTACCCCAGTATGACTTAATTACATCTGCAAGGACCCTGTTTCCAAATAAAGTCACATTTTGGGGTGCTGTGAACATACCTTTTTAGGGAATACTATTTAATACATAACACTACAGTAGTTTTTTGGGGGATTTTTTGAGTCAGAGTCTCACTCTGTCACCCAGGCTGGAGAGCAGTGGCATGCTCACGGCCACCGCAGCCTTGACCTGCTGGGTTCAGGCAATCCTTCTGCCTCAGCCTTCCAAGTGGCTGGAACTACAGGCACACGCTACCACACCTGGCTTATTTTTTTATTTATTGTAGAGATGAGATCTTGCCAAGTTGCCCAGGCTGGTCTCCAAGCCCTGGGTTCAAGTAATCTTCTCACCTCAGCCTCCCAAAGTGCTGGGATTATAGGCATGAGCCATCGTGCCCAGCTGATTTTTTTTTTTAGGAGAGTATTATTAATTTTTTTTTCACTCTGTCACCCAGGCTGGAGTGCAGTGGCACGCTCATGGCCACTGCAGCCTCCACCTGCTGGGTTCTGGCGATCCTTCCACCCCAGCCTTCCAAGTAGCTGAAACTACAGGCACGCACTACCACACCCGGCTAATTTTTTGTTTGTTTATTGTAGAGACAAGGTCTCACCAAATTGCCCAGGCTGGTCTCGAACCCGTAGGCTCAGGCATTCCTCTCTCCTTGGCCTCCCAAAGTGCTGGGATTACAGGCTTGAGCCATCATGCCCAGCAGTTTTGATTTTTAAAAATAAAATTAACAATCAATCTAGCCAGAATTATCTGGGTTGAAGTATGAAATGGAAGATTTAAACATTTCCCAGGTGGATCATTAAGTAGCATTAAACAACTGCAACAAAAGCAAAACTTTTTAAAAAGTGCTTTCCACTGGGCATGGTGGCTCACATCTATAATCTTAGCACTTTGGGAGGCCAAGGTGAGAGGATTACCTGAGCTCAGGGGTTCAAGACCAGTCTAGACAATTTGGCGAGCCCTCCTCTCTACAATAAATTAAAAAATTAGCCTGGCATGGTGGCACAGGCCTGTAGTTACAGCTACTTGGAAGGGCGAGGCAGAAGAATTGCCTGAGCCCAGCAGGTTGAGCCTGCAGTGGCCATGAGTGTGCTACCACACTCCAGCGTGGGCAACAGAGTGAGAATCTGACTCAAAAAAAAAAAAAAAAAAAAAAACCATAAAAAACTGCTTGCAATACGGATTCTTTTTTCACCATCAGTGCCTCCTATAAGTTCTAATGAACCAATGTCTTTCCCTGCTGGAGCCCCAGGTAACTTGTGGGACAGACAAAGAACATTACGTACAAACCCTCTCAGATTTGGGACAACCATGTTACATATTCCTATTATGTAAAATGTATGTTAAAAACCATTAAAACAGACACGTGACTCCAATGGGCAAATGATATGAAAACTTAATTTCCAAACAGCTAATTATGTGAAAAAGTTCAACCTTGCCAGGAATAAAAAAAAAAAAAATTTGACCGGGCGTGGCGGCTCACACCTAAATCCCAGGAGGCCGAGGTGAGAGAATTGCCTGAGCCCATGTGTTTGGGCACAGACTGGGTAGCTTAGCAAGACTTCATCTCTACAAGAAGTCAAGAAAAATTAGCCGGGCGTGGTGGCACATGCCTGTAGTTCCAGCTACTTGGGAGGCTGAGACAGAAGGATTACCTGAGTTCAGTTAGGTCGTGGCTGCGGTGGTCGTGAGCATGCCACTGCACTCCAGCCTGGGCGACAGAGTGAGACTACGACTCAAAAAAAAAAAAAAAAATTAACCAGATGTTATATCTTATTGAGGAGAGACTCACATAACCTAAAATGATTCCTTCAAAATGTGTACAACCATCACCTCTACAAATTCCACAACTTTTTTCATCACCCCCAAAAGAAAAAATTTTAACCATTGTTTGGGAAAAACTCAGACTGGGTCCTTCCTCTGCTCTTACATCAACACAACCAGTAATAAACACAGAAGACTTCTGTGACCCCAAAATATGTGGGAATTTCTTCCCACCGGCAAGCAAGCAATCAGTTCTGCAGCAGTTGGATGTCCTCCAATTCAGTTCTTTTTTTTTTTTGAGTTGGAGTCTCACTCTGTCGCACCCCTCCGACCGGAATGCAGTGGCCGCTCCCAGCCACCGCAGCCTGGACCTGCTGGGCTCTGGCGATCCTTCCGCCTCAGCCTTCCAAGTAACTGGAACTACAGGCGTGCGCTACCACGCCCGGCTAATTTTTTTATTTATTGTAGAGATGAGGTCTTGCCTGCCCAGGCGGGTCTTGAACCCATG
>CAUYQG010134432.1:0-10354 GCA_963574415.1 Tarsius wallacei | reverse complement strand
CGCCTGGGCAGGCGAAACCTCATCTCTACAATAAATCAAAAAAATTAGCCGGGCATGGTAGCGCGCGCCTGTAGTTCCAGCTACTTGGAAGGCTGAGGCGGAAGGATCGCCGGAGCCCAGCAGGTCGAGGCTGCGGTGGCCGGAAGCAGCCACTGCACTCCAGTCTGGGCGACAGAGTGAGACGCCAACTCAAAAAAAAAAAAAAAAAAAGATTAGCCAAGTGTGGTGGTGTGTGCCTATAGTTTCAGCTATTTGGAATACTGAGGCTGAAGGATCACCTGAGACCAGCAGGTCAAGGCTATGGTAGCTGTGATTGTTCCACCGCACTACAGCCTGGGTGTCGGAGTGAGGTTCTGACAAAAAAATAAAACGAAAATAAAAAACACAGGCCAGGCACGGTGGCTCAGGCCTGTAATCCTAGCACTTTGGGAGGCAGAGGCGAGATTGCCTGAGCCCAGGGGTTCAAGACCAGCCTGGACAACTTGGTGAGACCTCGTCTCTACAATAAATCAAGAAAAATTATCCGGGCATGGTGGTGCACGCCTATGGTGTGCTACTTGGAAGGCTGAGGCGGAAGGATCACCTGAACCCAGTAGGTTGGGGCTGCGATGGCCATGAGCATGCCACTGCACTCCTGCCTGGGTGACAGAGGGAGACGCTGACTCAAAAAATAAATAAAATAAGAATAAAAACCACAAATTTGATCATGTTCAAAAGCTTCTGAAGGGTAACTTTGATGGTATGTTAACTATATCTTTAATTAATTAATTAATTAATTTTATTTTTTTTTTAAAGAAAGAAAAGTTTATTTAAAAGTAAATTAGAAGCCGGGCTCGGTGGCTCAGCCTGTAATCCTGCGCCTTGGGAGGCTGAGGTGAGTGGATTGCCTGAGCCCGTGGGTTCGAGACCCGCCTGGGCAGGCAAAACCTCATCTCTACAATAAATCAAAAAAATTAGCCGGGCGTGGTAGCGCGCGCCTGTAGTTCCGGCTACTTGGAAGGCTGAGGCGGAAGGATCACCGGAGCCCAGCGCGTCGAGGCTGCGGTGGCCGGGAGCGGCCATGGCACTCCAGTCTGGGTGACGGAGTGAGACTCCAACTCAAAAAAAAAAAAAAAAAAAAATATATATATATATATATATATATATATATACACACACATAATATATATAACATATACATGATATATAAAAATTGATGTAAAAAAGTACTGAATTGTAATGGGACAGAAAATCTGCAGGAAGAAAATAGAAAAAAATGAATGATGATTTAACTCCGGATGAGAGAAGCAGGGGGATGTGAAAGAAGATAATGGTGAGAGCAAGAAAGTAAGGGAAAAAGAAGAGTAAATTAAATTAGAAAGGCCCATCTATCAGATTCAAGTTATCTGGCCACTGGATGAAAATAAATGAGAACAATCACCTTGTCATATCTGAAAACTGACAAGTGACATCAATTTATGAGCTCTTTCCACATAAACCAGAATAAAGCATTTGCTGTTTCAGAAGCAAAGGAGCTTATGAAGAATTCTATTTGAATTAAAAGAAAAATCTAACTTAATTTTTAAATTAAATTTGTCTGTTAATTTGGGTAAAGAAGATCTCAGTTGGCAATACTGCTATCTGCAATGTGTTAATCTCTGGTCAGTCTGCATCCCCTGATTTCCTAAGGGTTGGAAAGAAAAATACTTATAATTAGTGTAAATAGTTGATAGGGTGAATAATTTGATAAAATTGTTATTCTAAAAGAGTATCTCCATACATCCATATACTTTTTTTGTGGAGCTTACTAATATTTCTGATTTTCTGACTCTATCCTCAGAGTTTTGATCAGTAGGTTTTGAATGGTTCACAGGTGACTCTCATGAACCAGTTAACATATCCTCTTAATTCCATATCAAGAACTGTGAAGGATATATATTATATCTTAGTTTCAGGCTAACAAATTAGTCTTCCACAGCTTCACTAGCATACGATATAAGATTCCTGGGTTAGAAACCCAGAATTTTATTACTCGTGGTACAGAAAGCAGGATGATTATCAGTCTATTTTGCAGCAATCCCCTTCGTCCATGAGCCCATGTAAATGGGCCCAGATGAATGTTTGCACTTGCATTGGGCTGTATTATAGAGGAGGAACTCTGAGATTAGAGAATCCAGATATCTTTATCCAAACCATAGTTTGGGCATAGTCTGTTTTTTCTAAAATGCTCTAGGATGCCTTTCACTGATTTAGACCAGAATCTTTAGAAAGTACAATAGATACTTATGTTCATTTTTAATTTATTTTAATTCATTTATATTAATTATTATGAGTACATAATAGTTGCATATATTTATGAAGTAGATGTGACGTTTTGATAGAGGCATACGATGTGTAATGATCAAATCAGGGTGATTGGGGTATCCATTACCTCAAGTTTTATCATTTATTTTTGTTAGGAACATTAATAATTCCACTCTGTTAGTTATTTCAAGCTACACAGTAAATTACTGTTAACTATGGTCACCCTATTGTGCTACCAAATACTAGATTTTATTCATTCTATTCAACTGTATTTTTGTACCCATTAAATCATCCTTACTTTATCCTCTTCTATCTGCTACACTTCCCAGCCTCTGGTAGCCATAATTCTACTCTCTTTCTTCATTCGTTCATTGTTTTGTTTTGTTTTAAGTTTTAGCTCCCGCATATGAGTGAGAGCATGCAAGAATTGTAATTCTGTGCCTGACTTTTTTCACTCAATAAAATGCCTTCCAGTTCCATTCATACTATTGAAAATGACAGGATTTTATTCGTTTTATGACTGAATAATATCCCATTTAATTTAAAATAGAGGTAAGTAAAAAGGACTTGAGTACTATTCACCTAAGCCGAATGTTTACCATCAAAGCAATATTAAACACATCTTTTAAAAATGATAGTTATGTTATTTCTGTACTTATTTTGTCATAAAAATGTCCCCTTAATTTTTCATTGTGTTTTTTTTTTCTTTTCTCATCATGGAAACTCTATCCAGGTAGTGGACAGCTGCAAGAAAATGTTCATGATTACAGTCCATGCTTTTATTAATATACAATCTATGGGAAACACTTCATTTTTGTTCCTGTCTTACTTCATTTTGACCAAAGAAGTTCCCTTAACTTATATTTGGTTAAATATGGGCCATTTCTAAAAAATTAAAAGAAATATTCAACAGTGTAGTCTTGTTAATATTGATGATACTTTGTTTTATTTTCTCGGATTTATCCAAGTTTCTGTTCATAATGCACCTTTCACCTGAAATCCCTTTTTATGATTACATCAACAAATTCTCTAGTTTGCTGCATGAATGTTATGTTCTCCATAAAACTTATCAATTTTTCAAGATGAAAATAATTTTACTCTGTTTATGCCTCTGAGGCCTTTGCTTACCTCTCTGACACCTACCATATCTGCCTTGGGTAACTACACATATGTCTGTCTTTTCTCTCAGATATTAAAGACTTTAGAGTTATGGACCAGATATTCCTTGTCTTGTTCTTCCTAGTGTCGAGAATGGTTTACTCACTCATGTCTTTCAGTTCTTTTCGGGAAGGTCACCTAAACTTCCAATGTAGCATACCAATATTCTCCATTCAATCACCAAAATTATTATTTTTAGATCATCCTTAAATACTAATCTATATATTTTGATATATATTTTCTGCCTTTCCTATTCATGTCCACGAGGAAAATATAATTTTTATTTTGCTTACTTTTATATGCCTAGCACCTAGAGCAATGCTTGTGTACATCCTAGATGCTCAATAAAACAAAACAAAGAAACAAATATATATATACACACACATACACACTCACATATAAATATTTCAAAAACATACATCTAACAGGGCATATATTTTTATATGCAATTAATGTGTTTATTGTAAATTATTTATATATATATGCTACATAATTCTTAGAAGAATTTCACTTATAGAATCATTCATTGAAGAAAATATCTTTTCTATTCTGACTTTAGTTAGGTAATATGCCATTCTTTGCCCTTGGTAGATAACTAAAGATCACATACCTACTGAATAAAAATTAATAGGATCATAAGGGAATGTTACTGGCAATTAAATTGCTTAACTCTAGAGGACAATGCATAATAACATTATTTCTGTTTAAAGATAATAAACTGCATATACTAGAAATTATGAAGCACTTCTAGCACAATGCTCTCTTCAATAGCTCACACTCAGAGAAACATAAATCAGATTTAGTAACAACTTAACTTTCTTACATTTGACTTTTCTAATATTACGGTATTTTTATGTGTTCTATCAACATTTTCTTCACAATATATCTACACCATAATAGCTTGTAGGAATATATTAAAGAACAAAATAAGGTGTTATTTTTTTGAGAAAAACAATCATCTTCTTGGAGATAATTTATGCAATTTTAGGGGTCCCCTCCCAATCCTATGTATATAAACAAAGTCAAACATTTCCACAGCTCATGAAGATCTGGGGAAACTTTTATTCTAAGAGGTTAAATTTAAAGTCTAACATTTTATCAAGAAGATTAGAACTCCATTGATGAAAGCAGTGATGAAAAATTAATACAAAGCAAAAAGAAGAAATAAGACCATGATTATTTTCCAACTTGGGTAGTCTTTTTTCTCAAGAAAGAGCCTTAGGTGATTTCACCTGGTGTGAAAAGTAAACATTTAAGTGACAGAGGAACTGGCAGACACTGCCATTTTATATCGTCAAAATTATAAGTATGTCATGTCAATGATTACTGATATGGACAAATATTGATTTGAATATATGGGCAAAGATAAAAGACTCCCAAGTACATCTGGAGGAAAACAGAGTGTAGCTATTCCTTAAATTTGGAGCTTTGTCCTAAAAACTGTATTACTCTAAACTTGATTGAGCATCATGAGACAGCAGAAAGCAAATTCAAATGTAATTCACTAGTGTACTATGATTTGTGCATTTTATATTCCAAAGGTAAGCATCAGAAAACTTTTGTAATTTTCAGTAACCAATGTCTTTTGAGTTTGGTAGCTGCTGCCTATGTTCCTAAGTGTGAATAAGACTCATTTTTTTCTAGAATAACTCGATGTGCCTCAAATAGTATCAACTAAAATGAGTATTACGTAGAATTTAAGTGCTCAATGTTTATAAACCGGGTCATAAAAATATACTATGGAAACTCAAAGCTGATGGTTATAAATTGAGATATTTCTTTATGACACAATTGCAGGCTAAAGCCAATAAAAGGTGGTTTAGAGAATATAGATCAATAACTGTTAATTTTTTAAAATTTTACTCTATAGATAATTAATGACAAATTTAATTTTGGAAGATATCTTTTATTTTTGGAAGATATATTTTATTTTTGAAATCATTGTAGACATGATCAAAAATGCTTTTATGCACATTCATTTCCTCTTGCTACCTCTTTTTTTATTCCTTCTACCTAAAAAAGAAAAAAAGGTTCATGTAATATTAAAATCTGTGCCTTTTAGTACACCTTTTTTTCTATTTGCTTCATTGACCTTCCATGTGTTGCAATTCTAATCTTACTTAAAAGCATTATAGCACTTTCTTACTCATATAACAAATGCCTTTTTCCTCTTTCATTATTTTCCATTGCTATTTAATTTTACTGCTGTATTATTTTTATATCCTCTGAAAAGAAATTTAGAATGGTAGACTTCTTGGGATTGCAATATTGTAATAACTAAGCAGATATACTCTTTCATGTGTATTATTATTGTGGTATTTATGCATGATATAGGTGATGAAAAGCTGTTAGCGAATGTTATACTCATTTTCCCTGTAATACAGTGTTGATTTCTAATCACTTTTTGAAGCATCTTCACAATTTTTTATCCTAATGTTGTTGAAGATTATAAACTCTGAAATGCTAAAAAGTCATAATTTCATAACACTGGCTATAGTGTATATTTTTCAGAGGTAAAACTTCCATTTAGCTATGCTGATATTTTACAGTATGCATTTTCTAGATTATAAATATCTCATATAAGTATGAAACTGCCCTTTTACATAAAAGTCCAGCTTCCACTGGGCATCCAAAGAAACTTGTCTTCCTTCTTCCATACCAAGGCCATCAGTGGCCCCTTCTAAACAACTAGTGACACTAGGAATGACCTTCTCCTGCGCTCTTCATTCTCTTTTTCTGTGGTGTCAGTTGCTGCGGATACTTGCTGAAGCTAGCAATAAGGCCAGGAATCTGCTGCTCCTCATTCATCCACCTTGCCTCTCCACAGATAAGTTCTGGACACCTTGATTACCATACAATTAAAACATTGGATACTGTTGATATTGCCAGAAAAAGATGTGGGAATTAATATTATGCCTCTCAAATTTCACATTGAAATTAGGGTTGCAATAAACAGGTAAGTTTTGTATATCTAAGGGTCACAAAGTTTTAACAATGATATTTAAATAATAAAGATTTATAATGTTTTACACCTAAAATATGTATAAATGTGAGGATCTCAAGGTCATCCCTAGTTCAATACCTCACTCACTTGTTTTCCAAAATACTTTTTGATAGTGTTGATATAATTAACCTTCTATGACTAGAATGTAGCCCTCAGGTGTTCTGAGTCCTGCCCAGTGAGCATAAATATTTCTAACGGTAATAAATGCATTGTGTCTTGAAGCATCCGTTATTTTGAAGAAAAACTACTGCTCCTCCCCCACTTCCATTTTATGATAATCTCAGACTTTGTGGTTTTGTTAGAGCTGATTCCACATCCCTATCTTTGAGAGAACCTGTCCCTGATTCAGTGAGTAAGCACAAGGCCAATGACCCAGGCCTTAGTTATCAGGATGCACCACTCTTTGCCACAGTGATTATTTAAGGGGAAAATAGGAAAACTTAATTGAATTTTTAGTTTTCTCCAAAACTTTTTACAGAGTTATGAAGGTCTTTTTGGAAAGGTCAGTTTTGAAAATATGCTTTACAGAGAAGATGGTGCAGCCAAGAAATAGAAAGAGAAGTCAGGTGACCCCAAGTCCTGTATCCTTTTCAGTGCATATCTTCTTTTTGTTCTTACTGGGCATGGAATCAGTGGCTTACCACTGTTTTGGAGGTTGCTTTTCTGAGACTTGTTTGGTTTCTCAGACTCTTTCATGATTTGAGTAATCTATTTTCTCTGTTTTAAATACCCACAGGTTTCTCTCTCTCTCTCTCTTTTTTTTTTTTTTTTTTGGTTTGTACATTGATGGATAAATGTTTAGATGTTATTTTATTTGATTTGTTTTGGGAATAGTATGGTTTACTTCAAAGACTTACCAAGAAGTCTAATAAATTAAACAGATAAAAGTAGGGCTACTGATAGACCTGCTTGTTATATGCTCTAAATAGCTTCATTTCTTTCCAGTTTGCTACCGTCTCAAAACCTGAGAGCACTACTTAATGCAGTTTACAATACACTGCTATACTTTCAGTTAAGACTATCCACATACACAATTAATATACACATCTTAGAATTCAAAATAGAGAAAAACTTAGAAATATAATATTCTTTAAAATATTTTAGTGTTTAATTAGTATAGGTTTTTAATATGGGTAAATAAGTAATATTTATGGAATGCTGTGATGTTTTGACACAGGCATACAATGTGTAATAATCACATCAGTGTAATTGGAGTATCCATTTCTTTGCTTTAGGGACATTCCAATTCCACTCTTTTCGTTATTTTAAGACATGCAATAAATGTTTATTGGCTATAGTCGCCCTATTGTTCTATCAAATAATAGATCTTATTTTCAAAATACAATACTGATATATTTCATTGTGTAGGGAATAGTGAGGTCCTTGTTACATTAGGATAGACATTGTTGAAAACACTTCTACCCTCATATCTGCTAATCACTCTAGAAGTTTGGTTCAGCCTTAACTTTATAATTTGATTACACATCTTTTCCTGATATCATTTACTACATTTACTACATACTTTACCTTTTCTGTATTCTCCCACCACTAAAATCTCAATTTTTAAGGCTATTTCTGGAAAATTCTACTACTCCATTCACACAGCTCTACATGTGCTAAAATTACCTTCCAAAATATGTTACCATTTTACTGCTACAGTATTCTCTCTCTCTTCCTCTCTGGCACACACACACACACACACACACACATACACACACACACACACACACACACACATAGTTCTGCACTGCATTGGAACAGTCATAAAACTTTTAACCAACTTGATTTCATTCTTTTTCCTTCTTCTGAATTCTGTTCAACTAACTTCTGCCCTTCATAGGCACTGACCTTCAAGCATCAAATTCTTAACTCTGTAATCTGCACAAAATTATAAATGTGTTATTTTAAAGGAGAGTTATATCAGGTAAAGAAAATTGTAATAAATTTTTGCTAGCTAGAATGAAGTAATGAAAGAATAAGACAATACTGATGGAGTGGGAAATGCTGAAACAATTATCCATAAGTAAGAGATCACCCCAAGCAACTATTTCTAATGTCAGCCATTCTTTTAGACAGATTTGCCTAGGGGCAGTCTACATCCCTTCACAGGAAATCTTGGAGGAGACACAGGAATTCATTCTAGAATTATTTATGTAATGTTTATTTGCTCCAGGTCAGTGAATTAAGAACTGAGAGCACAAAGATGAAAGACATGGATTACATCTTCAAGTACCTTGCGTTTTAGCATAAAGTCAGGAATATAAATGATTACAATGCAAAGTGATATAGATATAATGGAAACATACAAAAAGCACTATAGAAGTTTAGAACTTTTTCGTGTAAGTTACACGGGGAGGCCTTGCACAATAATGCAAGTTCAGACTCTTGTCACTCTGTGTAACTGATGCATGGGGGAGGAACTTGGTGGGAGTTAAGACTTTGACATGAGTATCCATTCACCTTCTCAAGGTTAGATGTTTTATTATTTTGAGAAAGGACTAGGTTCATTGTTTTAACAGACACAATATGATTTGTATAAATAGATAGTGTAGCCTGGTGAAGTAATAGAAAGAGTCAGGGTTACGAAAGAGGGTGAAGCACCTCTATAAGCCTTCATTTTGAACATACTTGGAATCCGCAGTGATGATGTTGCAAAATAAAAACAGTGGAGACAATATGTGCTAAGCACTTGCCACAGTATCTATCCCATTAGAGGTACCCCAAATGGAAAGTTATTTGTAAAATAATAGGAATATAGGTGAAATGGCAGTGGTGACTGTATTGGCAGTGGTATCATGTAGTCCCCTGGAATTATTACATTAGCCAAACCAGGTCTTCAATCTATGCTGCCTGTTACTAGAAGAAAGGATAAATTCATGATAGTCAAAATATATACTTTCTAGTGCTTGTCATATTAAAATGATATTGAATATCTCTCTGCGGTAGGTATTGTGTTCAGTTTATTTATTTATTTATTCATTTTTATTTTAAAGATGTGGGATACAATTCATGATTAGGTATACAAGTGATCACTGTGCAGGTAAAGTTTGGGCTTCCCTTTGGTCCCTACTTCAACTGGTTTGAGATCAGGTACCCTTACCGATGTTATGTGCCTTCCTGGAAACTGTCAATCCCTTTCTTTTAAAGGGCATACAAAGAGTCCAAATACTCTGTACTTTATACATCCAGATCCTGATTTTAAAGTCCATTGTGTCCTGTAGCTGCAGCAGGACCAAATCTGCCATTCTGTTCCCACCCATATGTAAATAATACATGTCTTCTACTGATTCTAATAAAGGTAAATAATACCTTGGACCTATTATTTTAAAACAACCATGCAGTGGCTGATCTATTTGGGCATAGAGTTCTGGTTCAGTGACGTAGGACTATTCTTTGGGTCAGAGACTGCCTTACTAAAGCTTTAGACCATTTAGAGGAATAGTTTCTCAAAAATCTCCTCAGTAATTTTTAAAGTGAATAAACAAATCAACCAACCAACCAAACAAACAAAAAAGAACCCCTACTAACACTAAGGCTTTGATTCAGTAAGGAACTCGTTCTGCATTGGCTCTTTGTGAAGTATGTGTTTAGCAGCAGACAGAGATTCTTGAGAAATATCTATTCTATCCATTTATACAAAAAATAAATTAGTAGAGTGGATCTGCTCTAGAATTGTCCTTATATTAAGAGCTGACAAGCCGGGCTCGGTGGCTCAGCCTGTAATCCCGCGCCTTGGGAGGCTGAGGTGAGTGGATTGCCTGAGCCCGTGGGTTCGAGACCCGCCTGGGCAGGTGAAACCTCATCTCTACAATAAATCAAAAAAACTAGCCGGGCGTGGTAGTGCGCGCCTGTAGTTCCGGCTACTCGGAAGGCTGAGGCGAAGGATCGCCGGAGCCCAGCAGGTCGAGG
>CAUYQG010134429.1:0-34340 GCA_963574415.1 Tarsius wallacei | reverse complement strand
AAAAAATCTTTAAACGCAGCCTCTCGCAACACGAGCTGGAACACTGACGCCGACGGTTGCCTAGAAGGCTTACGCAGCGGTGGAAGCCTGCGCGACAAGGGGCCCGCCCCCTAAAACATCGTTCTTGCATCTTTGGGGTGCCCCCTCGTACGCTGGATGCTGCCGCTGAGAAAGGGCCAAGTAACACATCAAAACGGCGAAAGGTGGAAATGGAGCCAGGGTGATGGCACAGAGCCCTTTGGAAGACGCGTGGCAAGATGTCGCTAGATCCCTGGCCCCAGGGTTTTCTGAATCTCTCCCGCTGGAGGAGTGAGACGAGGATGGGTGGGGCTGCAGGAGGAGCAGAAACAGACATCCACCCCACCCCACCCCACCCCGCCGTGGAAGGCTTGTTTCCACGTGAAGGATCCCAGGCGAGTCTCAAGGCTCCTACTTTCAAGCTGCAGAGGAGGAAGGCTACCTGTCAGTGGGTTCGTGGGAGTCTTGATTGGTTGATTGCAAGTCTATGGGGTTAATGAAGAAATTAGGGAAATGTGGAATCTGCACTCCCGAACTCACAATGAAAGCGAAACTTTTTTTTACTGAAAAAGAGGAAGAGAGAGGAAGACACGTGAGCCTCTTTTAAAAGTAAATATCAACTGTATCTTGACACGGCACTGAAATGTGGGGTATGGGGCGGCGAACGCAGTTCCATACCGACACAGACCGGCTCTGTTTGCATCGGGAAAGCCAATCGGGCAGCGTGAGCAACCTGTACTGCTTTCCATTTTTTTCGCTCGTAAAGCGCGACGTCTCTAGCTGCAACTGCAGATGTCCACCCAGGCCGGGCGTCCTCGCTTTTTGCAGCAAGGCAGGCCAGTGTTCCCGGCCTGGGCACGCGACTTCGAGCTGCGGACCTGGTAACGCGCCCGGGCGGGCTTTGGTTTGTGCAAGGGTGCCATCATGTGGCCGCCGCCCGTATTGCTGGCCGGCCGCGAGCGAGCGCACGCGCACCTTCGCTTTATAGGCGTCCTGGCTCGCGGCGAGCCTGTCCTAAGATCGCTGTTTTCTCCTGCCAGTCAGAATGTGGGCTTTCGATATAGCTTAAATTCAGCTAGAGGACAATAACGTTCCAATGTCGCCATCCGCTCTGAGTCTTCTCCAGAACACCTCCTGGGCGGTGCTGTGAGCCTCGACTGCAGTTGGTGGTAATTGCTCTTCCAAAGGAGGAAGAATTTTCTTATGAGTCAGCGCGGTCCAAAGTGAAGCATCCCGGAACTCGAGCCTGGCCTCTCCTGAGTCATCTTATCAGACTTGGCCACGGTAAACTTCCCTGAGCCCTGCCCTCCTCTTAGAGTGGAACGCAGCCCTGCGTTCCTGGAGCCCTCTTGTGAGCTCACAAATGTAGTGGTCTAAAGCTGCATGGATTTATTAACGTACAGTCCAGGAGGTCAGAAGTCCAGAACAGGTGTCACTGGGTTAAAATCAAGGTGTCAGCAGGGCTGGCTCCTTCTGGAGGCTCCAGGGGAGATCTGTTTCTTTTCCTTTTCCAGCTCCCAGAGGCCACATTCCTGGGCTCGTGGCCCCTTCCTCCGCCTTCAGCACAGGCAATGACTGATTTGAGTCTTTCTCATGCTACTCCTCCCTGACAACTCTCCTATAATCAAATCTCTCTCTGCCTCCCTCATATAATGATCGCTTGTGATCAAATTGGGCCCATTCAAGACAATCCAGGATGTTGTCCCCATCTCAGGAACCTTAATTGAATCACATGTGCAAAGGCCCCTTTTTAAGATAGCATACATGGACGTCTTTGGGGGGCCATTATGTAGCCTGCCACGAGAAGACGCCAGTGTAAATGACTTCGGGCTGGTGAGACAGTGCAGATGAGCGACAAAGGCCAGTGAATGGTAGAGACTTGCCCTCTGGGATTGGGACAGCAGCTCTTGTTCCTAAAACCCTGTGTGGCCCAAATATATCTTATCTGCCAGTGGACTTGAACCCTCCAGCTGCCACTCTGCAGACCTTGACACCCTCTTCCTTTCACTGGTAAGGACCCTGAGGGGCCCAGAAGAGAATTGGCCATCCAAGCCCAGTGGAGTAAAGAGCCAGGCTAAAAATAGACCCCCAGCCCTTCCCAGTCCTGGGATGCAAGTCCACATTACCGATCCATCCCCAAAGGGAAACCTTCCTAGCTGTGGAGTTCAAGCTGTACATCGGGACAGGGAGGAGGAAGTGGCACACCCCCTCCCCACATCCCACACCCTGCAGAGGAAGCTGGAGGCCTTGCGACTCAGCTGAGCCTGAGGGACTTAATGTGAGAGCAGAGTGGGGACCATGCCTCTTCAGGGGCTCACAGGATGGGTTCAAGGGGTCTATCCCCAGTTGGGAGGTGAGACCCGAGTCTGGCTCTGCACTAAGTGTGGGGACACGGGGTGTCAATGAGGGAAACAGGCCCATTGTTGGCTTTTAAGTCTGAAAAGCCAGGCTCACTTGGGCAGGGGTGCAAGGGGAGTAATAGAAACTCCCAAATGGATTTGGGGGCTCCAGAGTAGAAGAGGAGTGTGCCCCACTTCCAGCCTGGAGTTCTCAGCAAGGAAAGGCTCCAAGTGGCCTGAGCCCCAGAGTTCGGGGGAGTATTAATGGGGGTGTAGAGTCAGCCCCACAGCAAAGCCAGGACATCCCCCATGGGGAACAGACAAATGATTTCCTATATGGCTTGGGACAGAGGATGAGGTTGAGAGAAAACACCTGCCGGCCCCAGTGTCCCTTCCCAGTTGAGACCAGGGGCAGCATGAGCAGATGCCAGCAGGGACACACGGCAGGAGCCCAGGTGAGGAAGGCCACCTGCTCAGCTCTGTGGCAACCTGGTTAGGTACCTGAGACCAGAGACCTTGACGGGACAAGTGGACCCATTAGCTGGCACCACTGTGGTCCAAAAGCAGATGTCCCCTCCTCACCCTTGGAATTTACCCCAGGAAGAGAAGGGCACAAAGAAAACCCCTATTAAGGGAGAGGAGAGATTGGAGGGTAGGAGGAATTGACTGGATTACTCTTTATGCCATCAGCTGGAACGGGCGTCCAAGACCATGATGAAACTCGGTGATAGGAAATCAAATCCTATATTTGCACACCAGTGTGTGAAACATGCAAAGTCGAAACCAAGTGTGACAATAACGAATGCGTGTAACACTTCCACAGATGGAAGAGCGCTGGGGGGCACCATCCTCGGTGCCCTCCAGGGATCCACTGGGGCTGGTGAGACGTCATTCCGTGGACCGCCTTGCCCACAGGACTCATAGCTGTCCAGTGACCTGCCCAACAGGACCTGTCCAAAGGTACTGCGCCAAGTCTTTGGAGTCTAAACACTGTGTGTCGCCTGCCAAGCCAGCCCCCAGGAGAGAGGGTAGAATGGAGCCCTCTGCCAGAGACCACTTCTGACCTGTCACCAAGGGCCAATGTCCCAGGCACCCAGGACCGTCTGAAGCCCAGGGCTGGGGAAGCCAACAGGGGGCACCTGTGCAGAATCCAGGTTTTGCAGAGTCAGCCTGCCTTCCCCGCAGCACAGGCACCAGCCCAAAGTTTCTGAACCTTCAGAAGTAAATGCTCCAGCCCAGGCTCAGGCCCACAGCAACAGTGGGTGGGAAAAAAAAAGTCAGCATGTAAGCCGGGCTCGGTGGCTCAGCCTGTAATCCCGCACTCTGGGAGGCTGAGGTGAGTGGATTGCCTGAGCCCGCGGGTTCGAGACCCTCCCGGGCAACTTGGCGAGACCTCATCTCTACAATAAATCAAAAAATTAGCCAGGCATGGTAGCGCACGCCTGTAGTTCCAGCTAGTGGAAGGCTGAGGCAGAAGGATCGCCGGAGCCCAGCAGGTCGAGGCTGCGGTGGCCGGGAGCGGCCACTGCACTCCAGTCTGGGCGACGGAGTGAGACTCCAACACACACACACACACAAAATCAGCGTGTATATTATGAAATCTCTTTTCTTCTGCTCCGATGTTGTCTGAAGCATTCAGGAAGCGGGCAGAGGAACATGTTTTTAGGAAATGGTCAGAAATCCCTGATGAGAGTAGATCACAGGGCCAAACAGAGCTCCTGAGTTTGGTGTCAAAAACCCTAGGCCCATCACCAACACTTGTGGCCACAGCCTCGGCCACCTCTGGGAAAGGGAGAGTGGCCCAGCAGGGGCTCCAGGCACCTTCTGGGGATGCCTCCTCTGGAAACTCTTTTCAGCTCCCGGAGGCATCTTGGGGAGGAAGTAAAAGCTTCTGGAAAATATGAAGCAATGTTTTCAAACGTTTAAAGCCATCAGCAGAGAGTTTATGGAACTTAATTTTCTAATGTAGAAGCAATAATATTACTTTTTTTATTTTCAAGACATAACATCGCAGTATCTTTTTCTAACTTCATGCCTTCCTACCCCCATGCACACCCCAACACATTCCCAAGTGCCATCCGTGAGGTGGCATTTCAAGGGTGGTAACAGCCAATAGAAAGAACACCAGGCCGGGTGCAATGGCTTGCACCTGTAGTCCCAGGACTTTGGGAGGCAGAGGCAGGAGGATTACCTGGCCCAGGGGTTCAAGACCAGCCCAGGCAATTGGCGAAACCTTATTTTCTACAATAAATCCCAGAGTTAGCCAGCTGGGTGGCATGTACCTATAGTTCCAGCTGAAACAGAAGGATCGCCTGAGTCCAGCAGGTCGAGGCTGCAGTGGCCATGAGTGTGCCACTGCACTCCAGCCTGGGTGACAGAGTGATAATTTGGCTCAAAAAAAAGAAGAAAAGAAGAAGAAAGAAAGAAAATAAAACTGGGGGATGAGAAGCTAGCTGTGCTGAAACATGAGCTCAACCAGAAACGAGCACAGCGGCTGCCTGCGGCGGTGCATTTAAGTGCGTTCCTCTCATATTTCTTTACATGGCTTATGTGAATTTAATTTATGCTGATTTTTCTGAAGCTACTTTACACATACATAGAATACATATAGTTGATTATAACATACATTGGATTAGATGGTTTCTACCTGCCTCTGTGGTCCACGTGGGAACCCAATGACCATCCTCTAAATCAAAGCACCCCAATTGCAAGTCAAAAGCCAAAAGGCAATGATCATAAACAGAACCTACTCCTATGACTGTCACTGCACCAAGAAAATCCTACCTCAATCCCCTAAGAGAGCTGCCCTTCCAATCCTACAGAACTTGAACAGAATCTGAGTGCCCAAGGACCCAAGGAGCCACCTGCCCAGGGCCCATCCTGTACGGTGTCTGTGGGCAGCTAATATAGTCTGGATGTTGCCCTGTCTAAAATGTGATCCCCAGTGCTGGAGGCAAGGCCTAGTGGGAGGTGTTGGGAACATGGGGGCAGATCCCTCATGAAGAGCTTGGCGCCATTCTTGTGGTAAAGAGTGAGTTCTCTCTCTATTACTTCACGAGGAAGCAGGTTGTTTAGAAGAGCCTGTCGCCTCCTCTCTCTCTCGTTCCCTGTCTCTCCATGTGACATGCCTCCTCCTCCTTCACCTTCCGCTATGATCGCAAGCTCCCCAAGGCCTCACCAGAAGAGATGCCAGCACCATGCAGAGCCGTGAGCCAAATCAACCTCTTTTCTTCATAAATTACCCAGCTTCAGGTGTTCCTTTCTAGCCACGCAAAACAGACTAATACAGCAGCCCACCAAGAAAGAGTGCCTCAAGTCTTCGGCAATCAAGACCACCCAAGTTCACAGGTTCTGCAACCCATCTGTCTGCGCGTCATAAGAATCCCTGTTAGAGGGGTTTGACTCCTAGAAAATCTGAAGATGACTTTGGTGGGAAAGGGGACTCAGAAAGATAAGCCAATTCCATTAAACGGAGTGAGTAAGCACTAAAAACCTTCACAGAAGCACCTCAGCTGCTGTGGCCACTTACAGGATTTTTCTGCCAGGAAAAGAATTGCCCTTTCTGATTATGTTCATCTGATGTTGAAAATAACACAGGGCTTTCCTAGAGCCAGAAAGCCCAACTCGGATGTATAATACTGGGCCTGTGGCCCTCCCATGACTGTATCGCTATGGTTTGAGCTCAGAAGAGTAGCCAGCTCCTCTTTCTCTTGCTTTGTCGTGGTAATATTTTGTGCCCTGTGTGAAATGAAGGAGCCAGGGGAGAAGAAGGCGGTGGCCAAGGAATTTTATGGCTTCTTAAGATGAAAACTCAGACACCTAACTTGAAAACTTCCAGCGGCTGATCATTCTCTCCCTAGAAAAAGAACTATATCAAAGGCAAAGATTTTTAGATTGCTTCCCAAAGAAAATATTTTTTAAATTGTCTCATAACCAGCTGGCCCCTGAGATTCCTGCAAGTAGCCAACCAGTTGAATTGATTCCTTCCTCATCATGAAGGGCTTGTGCTCTAAGACTTCCTAGAACAAAATATCCAGTGCTGGGATACCCTTTCTCACTTCCTAAAATAAAGCCCGTTCAATGGCCTAGTGCATAGCAGTGAGTGGGCACCACACTGCCAGACCCTGAGTTTGGAATGCAAGCTTCCCAAGGACCAAAAAGTCCCGAGGTTGTCCACACTGCCTGAGCCCACTCGTGAGTGTGGGGCAGAGCTTCCCTCAGGAACAATATAACCCCCTGCCTGCAAAGTACATAAAAGGACATAGGGTCTAGGGACAGCCTTAGCCTTTTTTTTTTTTTAGAGATAGGGTCTCCTCTGTTGTCTAGGCTGGAGTGCCGTGGCATGATTATAGCAGCTCACTGAAGCCTCAAATTCCTGGGCTCAAATGATCCCAGTGCATGCTGGGATTCCAAGCATGCACCACCATGCCTGGATAATATATTTTTTTTTGTAGGGATGGGGTCTTGCTACGTCACCCAGGCTGGTCTCGAACTACTGACCTCAAAAGATTCTCCCACCTTGGCCTCCCAGAGTGCTGGGATTACAGGTGTGAGCCAACGTGGTCAGCCTAGCCTTCTTCTAAGTATACTGCTGAATGTTATTCAGCAATAAAAAGGAATGAAATACTGAGGACACAGGCTACAACACGGATGAACCTTGAAAACATTATGCTATGTGACAGAAGCCAGTTGCAAAGGACCCCCTGTTGTATGATTCTACCTATGTGATGTGTCCAGAAGAGGCTAATCTTTGGAGGGAGAATGTAGATCCGTGGCTGCAGGCATCAACAAGAAGGGAGAGACTGCTGGTGGACACTGCAAGGGAGTTACAGCCCCCATTCACCCCTCCCCACTTTTTCCCTGCTTGCTTAAGCAACATCTTGTTTTTGCTGCCAACACCTGCGTCCTCAGGGTTACATGACCACCAGCCCCAGCCTGCTTTCTCAAGGCCACATCTAGGGGCTACGTGACCACCAACACCTACTTCCTCAGGACTACGAGTGCTATGCGACCACCAGACCCCAGCGAGGGGGTGTAAGAGGGACATGCCAAAAGAACAGGCTGCTGGTTCTTCTTAAGGGCCAGTCGTCCTTTCCTTTCCCTCTAATATTAGGATTAAATTTTCTTTTCTCAGGGCCATAGGGTCTAGGGACGTTCTCGGCTCGTTCTCTTTTCTCCACACTTACCTTACAGACACAGGGCTTCTTTTTGGAGTACTGATGGTGATGGTGACTGCACAACTCTGTAAATATCCTAAAGTCATTGAATTGTGTACTTTAAATGAGTGAACTTTAAGGTCTGTGAGTCATATCTCAACAGAGATGTTAAAAAATAAGAGGGAGGAGCATAGAGAAACTGAATACACAAAGTTGATTTAATAAAAACAACAAAGCACATCAACACACATGTACATGTGGGTGGGCGGTCCCACACACAGGCCTGTGTGGAAGGACCCCGGCACACAGCCTCTGAGCTCACACCGGCTGTGCCACTGCCGGGAGGGGCGGCTCTGAGCTCCAGGGGTTTCCTTCTGACTCTGTGTGGTCGGTTTCTATGTTCTAAAACGAAGCCAACAACACATCAGTTTTTCTTCCTTGAGAGCACTCTTTTATCAAACCCCTGAGATATTCTTATCAGTTTATTCTCATGTAAACACGAAACTCACCTCCGATAGCAGTGTTCGCAACATACAGGTCAAAGGTTATGTCTGATATCACCCACAGAGCACCCCCTCGCTGCAGACCTTCCTCCACTTTTATGGCCTGTGCCTTCTTACAGAGAGCTCACATGCCAATGGGGGGGTGCTTCATGATGTCTCTGTATGGAGTTCTAAACTCTATTTCTATTCACTAGACTCTTCCCTCTTTGTAGGGTATAAGAGAGAAAAAACCTCCAGTGACGCACTCCAGAAAAGATCCCTTCAAAGAGAACATAGTTTCCTTGAGGCCATTTGCATAGCAATGCCTCACTGATATCGCCAGTGCCCAGCACAGAGCTGGTCTCTGAGAAAGCATGCGGAATGTCTGTTGTACAATAGGATAGATGAATGAATAGATAGATGGCTGCATGGATGGATGGCTGCATGGATGGATGGATGGATGGATGAACAGATAGATGGGTGGATGAACAGATGCATGGAAAGAGAGGGATGGATGGAGAGATAGATGGGGGATAAATGAATGGAACGAAGAAAGGAGAGAAAGTGAAGGAAAGCAGATGATGGATGGATGGATAAGTGGGTGGATATAGAAACGAATCAATGGGGAGATAACTGGATCAGGATGTAAGAGTTGGGGAGATGAAGAGGAGGAAGGGAGAGAGAGAGGGAGGGAAGGAGGGAGGAAGGGAGGGAAGATGGCTTGATAGACAGATGGACAGACAGCTGGGTGCAAGGAATAAATTACAGAGGTTCAGCGACATGTGTCCTTCGACTACTCAGGGGAACAGAAGGTACAGTCCCAGAACCGGGACTGCTGGTGATCTCTTCACTGACCCACAGTCCCAGCCCCAAGAGAGACATTATTTCATCCCTGAAGAGGTAAAACTTTGTTCCTCTGTGAGCCTCTTCAGCATCCAGCAGCTGAAGAAGAGAAGGGAGGTGCCCCCCACCACCTTGCTTCTGAGGTGACCTGTCACCCTTCATTCTCCACACCGTTACTGAGAGACAGCTCTACCCAGGCACTGAACATGATATGATCAGATTTGCATTTGCCCCAAAGCAAGGGCTGGAACTTGGCTTATCTGCCTCAAGAGCTTTCTCTTGGGAAAATCCTACTGAACACTGGCAAGACTGGGCCCAACTGCAGGGAACCCACCACCCCAGTCTTGGGGAGCAGGCCCTGGGCTCTGTGAGCAGCCTGGACTTGTGCCTTGCCCTCATGGAAAGGCAAGAAGCCCTGGGGGCAGCAGCTTGGCCTACCTATCAGCAGGGTCCTTGGCTGGGCTCCACATCCCCAGAGTGGCTGAGCACATGCCACCATGCAGGGGCTCTGTATGCATTTAAGTAGGAGGAAGCCAATGGCACATTTGAGTCAGACTTCTCTTTTTAGCAACTTTTACAAGTCTTTCCACTCCAGGCCACTAGTGGGAATGTGCCAGAAGGGTCATCAGCCCAAATTCCCACCTGGTGGCTTCCCATCTAAGTCAGGCGATGGCTGACACCTGCCTGGAACCCACTCCAAGTGTCTTCTGTGTACCGGGCCAGATGTGAGCTCAAGGCCTGGGGTGGGCACCATCTGGCCCAGCCCTTGCCCTCAGGGAGCTTCTGGTGTGGCTGAAGCTTCCCCAGAAAAGAAATGCAAGTGTCTCCCTGGAAAACTCCTTGGTATCCATGGTCTCGCGGTCACACCAGGACTGGTGTGCACACGCCTGAGGTGGATTCCTGCAGCCGGGATGGGACGTTGCAACCCCTCCCAGAGCTTCCTTACCCTGAGATGAGGAGAGAGGTATATTCAGGAAAACATCCGTGTGGCCCCTGTGCCATCTCACCAAATTACCCTGAGGCTTTGAAACCATGCTGGGTTTAACAAATGAGCTTCAGAAAACTTTTGGGGCTGCTAAAAATCAGCTTGCGAAAATAATCCCTCACTTCATACAGCACTGCATGCTCAACAAAGCACGTGCTCAGATGTTCTAGAACCTGAGCCCACCCAGGGGCCTGAGGTAGGTAGGGTGTGTGTGGTCACCGTCTCTTCAAAGAGTCCCAAGGAAGGTACAGCAAGGACGCCATACCAGCTCCTGGTCATAGAAGCCCCCTGACCCGGAGCCCAGGAGCCCAGGACGGGCCTCTGGACCAGGCCCAGATGGGCGTCTAGAGGAGTCAGGGACTGGGCCGCAGGAGTTTCTGCCACTGCTCCCCCACCAGTCCTGCAACTGCCGCTGTCCTCTTGGCTTCCTGCAGCTCCAGCTCGGTGTAGCAGGGTCTTGAGGGCAGCCCAGCTTCCTCCTCGTTCACTCCACAGTCCTGATCATTCTCCGTGCTTTCCAGCTCTTTGCCACACGTCATCTCCTGAAGTCAGAAGAGAATCCACAAGGCACCGCCATTAAACACTATTGTCTTGGACAGTCCGTGGCTGGACATTCAGGGCCTGTGGGTGTCCTAGCCTGTCTTGTCATTGCACTTCACACTGAGATGCAGAACAGAGAGACCAGGTTCAAACATGCCGGCCAGCCACGGGGAAACCATGTTTTGCACCTAAGATCAAGGATTTACTAAAGAGGGACAGCCCTGCCAGGATGCCCAAGAAAGAGCAGGGGGAGGGAGCACCACTTTAAACGCGGGTGCTCCATGCTTGAAAGAATAGACTTCCCAGAAACACACCCATGAGTGTTACGGTACCCGGGACACCTCTGCCCCGGTAAGAGCCTTCAAGCTTTAAAAGGAAAACCACGGATCAGCGGGAGATATCAGGTACCACACTCACTGGTAAGTGCCTGACGGGTCTTACATTAGCCTGTCTTTCCATGGAGAACCAAAGAAAACAAAAGCCCTGATCTGCCAGATGGCTAGAGCTAGAGTCAGACAAAAAGCAGCTTTTTAAAATGATCCAGTGTTGAATCTTCTATCCCAGAACAATCTATTTTCCAAAATAAGCAGTATTCTCTCCGACATGCAAGTAAATATTTTTGAGTTTAAAATAATTATGGATGCTTTGGGAATTCCAGAGCAAAGACCCTTCAGCACCAGAGAATGGATGTTATCACAATCCTCTGTGTGGGCAGGTGTCTAGCCTAGCTTTGGGAAAACCTAAAATCTTACAAAATACTGAACAGCAACAAGTCACTAGAAAACTTTCAGTCACCATCCTGCCTCAAGATTCTGTTCTACAATTACCCTGGATTGTACAAAAACCTCATACCATATTCCATTCCATCCCAGCAAGCTGAGCTTCTGGGGTGGAGAAGAAAAGAAAGACAAATTTGTCTTGCTTGTGTTCTGCTTGAAAGACGCTGGTCCATGGCAGAATTTGAAATTCAGATTTTTCAGTACTTCCTTAATGATGCAAGGTTACGGCCAATTCCCATGTGCTCTCTGTTCCATTTAGGTTTTGTGAGTGCTTGTCTAGCTTAGAGAAGAGAACCATGAAAAATCTGATTACAGCGGCCTCTCCTCAGTCACTCATCTCCCCACAAAGCCTGGAAATTCCGAGCATGAATCCACAGCCCGCTGTCACAGAGAAGCCCACAGCCCAGCTGTCCAGAAAGTTGCCCTGAAGGTTCAGACAACAGTGTCACTATACAGGGGCAACACGATCACTGAGAAAGCAAGAAGCTCATGGGATGATGCATCATCACTGTACCTTGCTGTCTGCTCCATTAGCAGACTGCCTGGATCCTTTGTCCTGAGAAGTCCGCCCATGACAGCTCACGGATTCCTCCTCCTTGGAATGTCCTGGGTGCACTGCCCTCCCCAAGCAAGAGAACAGGATAAGCAAATGGGGCACTTCTGAGGGGCTGGTCAGTCAAAAGAGTAGTTATACATTGGTGACTCTTCCAACTGTATTGATGGCCATGACCCAATTCTGTTTTTTGTTTTGTTTTGTTTTGTTTTTTGAGGCAAGGTCTCGGTCTGTCGCCTAGGCTGGAATACATTGGCACAATCATAGCTCACTGCAGCCTCGAACTCCTGGACTCGAGTCCTTCTTCCTCAGCCTCCCAAGTAGTTAGACCTAGAGATGCACTATGTCTGGCTAATATATTTTTTTATAGAGATAAAGTCTTGATATATTGTTCAGTTTGGTCTCAAACTCCTGGCCTCAAGCAATCCTCCTGCCTCAGCCTCCCAAAGTGCAGAACTACGGACAGAAGCCACCATGCTTGGCCCAATTCTATCTTCTTGACCTTCACTTTGACATTTGCTACAGTGGTCTCCAGAAAACAGAAAGACCTGCCAGGTGTCAAGACATACAAAGTGGAGTTCTATTCAGGTATTTCTGAACTGAAATTGTGATTGGTTCTTCCAGTGATTCGGGCATTCAGCAGAGTCGGGTTTCCATTTCTAGTCCCCAACCCCTCTCTTTTCTCCCTGGTGTTTTTACCAATAGGAGAGACCCCAATCACTCCTATTAATTTAGCCTTCCTCTCCCACTACCAAATTAGTGCCAACTAAGAAAGGGATGACTTTCTTGTCCATCACCCCCCTAAAATCTGTGTGTCTGTGTGTGTGTGTGTGTGTGTGTGTGTGTGTGTGTGTGTGTTGCCCAAATCCCTAGAAACAAAATACAGTTTTGCATTTGAGCTAGAAATACATAGGTAACACATTTTGTTTAATAAAGAACAAATGAATTATTTAGTTGTTATCCACATAAGTAAACTTTTAAGTTTATTTACAAAACTGTGTAAATTAGGAAAATTTGGTTTGGCAAAATTTAATTGTAAGCACTTAAGAATGCCAGAACACTTTCGTTCTCTTGGCTATATAGAGTTTTAATGACTGGATGGCATTGCCCATACACTTATCTCATAAATGAGTTCAGAAGCACGGTCAGCCTTCTTCACTTCTGTACTCCTGACACCTAGGGTAGGGCCTGGCATGTATGTCTATGCTCCACTAACCCAGTTATCTAATTAATAAATAAAGGAATACATGAATGAATGAATGAATGAATGAAGTAGATGATCCATTACAACTTTCCACCTTTCCTGATGTTTTTATGTGTTATGTACTAAATCATGCTAGTATATATCAAATGTTTTCTTGTTTTTATTCCTAGCCAATTAAGGTTCAGTAAGACTTCAAAAATAAATACGCTAATTTAGGAGCACAAGTAGCCGAACCAACCACACAGGTGTTAGTACCCAGGGCTGCAGTAGACAACAGTGGCCACTAGAGGGAGCCACACAACCTATCAAAGAGTGACATTAACCGGAAAAAAAACAAATCCAGGAAGGTGGTTTCACCCTCAGCATAAAGCACCACCATAAAATTGCTATTGCTGCTGCACAATACAATGTATGATTCATCAGAACAAGCTGAAACGAGGCTAGCACTGCAGTTTTCCAGGCATCAAACTTTTAGAAAGGTGCCCCCCATCTCATGTTTTTCATATCTCTTCACATACAATCACTCTGGCTTAAAAAGTTAAATGTAAATGGAAGAAAAGTATTTTCCCTGCGGATAACAACTGAATCCATGAATACTATATTTGGAGAAAGAAAGCAAAACTACGACCTATAGATTGAAAAAATAAATGTTTAAAACAGTGCTCAATTATTTCCTGCCTCCAGTCACATTTTTGTAAAAGAACAGTTCACTGTTGACATATTCAGTTTCATTCTCTCTGGTAAAGAACCTTACGGCATGCTAGGGCTGACCGGGAAATAGCGTCAGATGGAATTATGGTCCTATTGGTCAAGTTTCAAATGCTTTATGTGTAACTGAGTGTAGGAAGAAAGAGATTTCCCACAAACTCCTTCTCTCAAATGGTCTGACTAATCTATAAATATTTCCAGTGCCGTTATAAGCCACAGATGTCATCAACAGCCAGGACCCTGCAAACTTTCAAAGACTAGGTCCACCAGTCAGGCTGCTTCAAAAATAGATTTTAAAACATTTGCAAGAAGCACAAGTTAATTTCCCTTTGAAATGTTATGAAACGTTCATGCCTTATTTAAGATCAGAAGCAATTGGCTCCACTGGGCTTCTTGCTTACAATTCTATTTCTCTGGCACATAAAATTATAGGAAACCTCCAAAATAATAGTCAGAAATAAAGGGATGAGAAAAAGAACTTGTAAAACAGTCAAGAAAACAGCCTTAAGAACCACCAGCTAATTAAAGAATAAAATCAAATTAAGTGGTCTCTTGAAATCTCCAGGGAAGAGAAGATTCCAGAATCTGCATTGCCCGGTGACCCATGGGAAGTTGTAATCCACGAACACTTGATGATTTCCATGAAGGGAGAAACACTGGAAACGGCAGAGCATCTAGGCTAATCTGCAATCGCATTCACAGCCCCCATCACCAACTTGGAAAAAACCTGAGATGTCAGCACTAACTGTCATAATGGTTGCAAGATGAGGCTGGTTGGCTGAAAACCTTCCTGAGTGAATTAAAATCCTGACTGCGGGCCCTCGGGGAGACAGGAGGTGTGGGTGAAACTGGGAGCGAGCCACGATTTATACAGGCAGCGAAAAGACCATACGTAGAATTATTATTTTTTAATTATAGAGGATTAGTATTCTAATTATATCCCTAATTATAATGATGACCCTTCCTCCTTCTAGGGACTCAAGCATGCTTCTGGAACATTCTCTGTGCAAGTCCCCTCATTTGCTGTCTGAACGCGAGAGTTGGTAAATCTCAGAGTGAATTAAAGTGACAGGTTTGGCATCTAACTTCCAGCTCAGTTTCCTCTGGCCAGACCACACCGACTCCCAGCACTTGAAACAACCCCCAGTGGAATTCTCCGGGAGGAAGCCATCTCCCCAATTAGGCGAAAATGTCCTCGCCCCAGCTTACCCCTCCGGCCTGTGCAATTTCCACATTCCAATATGCAATCCGTTATCTTTTCCGTTCCTGGCCAAGGAACTGCAACGTCCTAGCAGGAAGGCTGCGTGTGGGGCCCGAGGCCTCATTTATAAAGCGTCCACAAGCCCGTCAGCTCAGGGACCAGGAGACGGACTGTCTTCCCTTCATTTCTAACTCAGCGCCACAGGGCAAGTCACTTAACCGTCTCATTAGGATCACAGCACAGCCCTGCCCACTGCCTCCCTCCCCATGCCTGGTCACCCCATGAATATCTGTAAAGATCCATTCAGCCTTCTAGCTGCAAGGCACTATAAAAGCAAAACCAATCACTGTTATCATCAATAAACTCCAAGGTATGCCTGCCTGTCACCACCTGAGGTAGATCAGTCACCACATGGAGAGAAAGCCTGGTGCCTCGGTTACCCATCAGCCCCTAATGAGCCATCTGCAGCCACAGACATGGCATTCGACACTGACAGGAGTGCCCATTCCAGGAGGGAGGGAAAGCCAAGGTTTCATTTTGGACAGTTAATTTAAACTGGGAGAACCTCTCCTGTCTCCCACCCAGGCAGCACCTGCAGCTGGAGACATCCATTGCCCCAGCCCCGCCTAGCCCCACCTTTAGTGCTGAGCTGACAAGGGCCTGCCCTGGGCAGTCCATCCCCACCTTGAGAAGTGGAAAGAGCACTGTCAAAAGGCAGCTTGGAAACCTAGAGATAAGCTAGTCTGCATTCCTGTTGGCTATTTAAAGGACTTCTGCAAGGCAGGTGGCTGGCCTATAATCTCAGCACTTTTGGAGGCTGAGGCAGGAAGATGGCCTCAAGGCCTCCTCAAGGCCAGGAGTTTGAGACCAGCCTAGACAACTTAGCAAGACTCCATCTCTACAAAAGAAAATGTTTTTAAACATTAGCCGGGTGCAGTGATGTGCACCTGTAGTCCCAGCTACTCAGAAGGCTGAGGCAGAAGGATCACTTGAGCCCAAGAGTTTGAGGCTGCATTGAGCCATGATCACGCCACTGTACTCCAGTTGGGTGACAAGTGCAATCCTGCCTCAAAAATTTAAAAGTGAATAAAATGAAGGATCCCACCCCCCGCCCACCTCCTTTTTGAAACCCGCCATCCTGAGACTCTGTTCTGCCTTGAAAGCACCCTCCATGAAACCCTACTAGCAAACTCACTGGGGCGCTGTCCGGAAAAAACAAAAACTGAAGGCAGCGACGTGCATGTCTGTCAACACAAAAATGAACAACACACCCATACGACACCATGCTGCCCTGACAAAGGACAAAATGGACAAGGCACCAATTGGCAGAATGTCATCTCCGCAAAGCTGCCATGTAGGTGGGTGTGTTTTCCCCCAAAGGAGAGGGCAACGGGAGGCTTGCGTGTCACAGTAAACCCTTGTGTGTGAATCTTTTGAACTTTCTCCAAGTGCACACGTTACTTATTCAAGATCATGTTTTCCACCAATCTTCAGCTAGACAGAGGAAACAGATTTTCTTATGAATTTCAATGAACTATTCTAATTGTAAAAGGGGGACCCCCCCCCCCTTACTCCCAAAGAGCTTCTAGTCACTAAATTGGGGGCAATCTTTTTTGGGCAAGAGGGACAGGAAGGGGTACTTCATTCAGGAAGGAAATGTTGGATGCCCCCACCCAGGTCTCACCCTTTGTTCTTGACACAATAGAAATAACATCTACATGGCTTTCAGTGGATCATCATAGGTTGATCAGTACCAGTTACTGATACTGGAGATAATTAGACAAAGCACATGGTTTTCAGTCCAACTCACAGTCTAGCAGTCTTGCCTGGTGAAGCTGAATCTTGAGCCAGATGTTGACGCGCTGGCCCCAGGCCCCAGGGGGCTCCACCTCCCATAGGCGCCCTCGCTCCTCCGGACAGACCAGCAGGAATTGCCTGCAGACTAAGGGAAGGAACATACACTGAGTCAGGAAGACCTCACTTAGCCCAGGTTCAATTGAGGCCAGAGCTCTATGGTGTCCCCAGACATGGTCTTCCTGTCCCCAGACTCCAGTCCTTCCTGCAGCCATCCTCCACCTCGGCTCTCTGTTCTGATCCCTGCTACATTTAAACACTTTTTCATCCGCCCACCATGGATGCAGCGTCCTCACCTGCCTGTCCAGTGTTCCCGTCTCCATCCATCCCACCTGCATTCATCTGCTAGGGCTGCTCTAACAAAATACTGCGGACGGGGTGGCATAAGCAACAGAAATGTATTCCCCAGTTTTGGAGGCTGGAAGACTGAGATCAAGGTGTCCCAGGCTTCATGTCTCCCAAGGCCTCTCTCTGTGAAGAATGACCTTCTTCTCCCTGTGTCCTCATATGGCCACTTCTGTATGCGGCATGCCTGGTGTCTCTCTCTTCTTAGGACACCAGTCATACTGGATTAGGGACCCACCCTTACGATCTCATTTAACCGTCACTATCCTTCTAAAGGCCCTGTCTCTAAATACAGACACAATGAGGGCTTCAACATATGAATGGGGGGGGATACAATACCATAACACCACCCTAGCCCAGTCCTCTTCTCATGCACCTCTCTCTCCTGAGTCCCCCTCAGCCCTCTGCTCCCATAAAACCTTCCACTTATCCTCTGCAGACTCCTTGATCCCAGTATCTTATCAAAGTTCTCAGACTTTTATACCTATGTTCACGGTGAACATTTTCACATGGCAGTATCCTGAATTCAGGTAAATGGGAAGCTGCCCCTGGCCTCACAGGTGCTCACAGGGACTCCATCAGGCCCTCTCCTGACATTCACAAGGCCCAGGGCAAAAGCACAGATGGAGACCTATAGAGCGCACTGCTAAGTATAGGCTACCTCGGAGATAATTGAGGGCTCAGATCCAGATCACTGCCATAAACCCGATATCACAATAAAGCAAGTCACACGATTTTGTAAGTTTCCCAGGACATTTCAAAGTTAAGTTTATACGATACTATAGTCTATTAAGTGTGTCATAACATTGCCTAAAAATACAACGTGCATAATTTAGACATACTTTATTGCTAAAAAATGTTAATGATCATCTGAACCTTAAGCAAGTCCCAATCTTTCCACTGGTAGAAGGGCTTGCCTCGATGTTGATGGTGGCTGGCTGATCACGGCAGTGGTTGCCGAAGACTGGAGTGGCTGCGGCAATTTCTTAAAATAAGACAACAAAGAAGTGTACTACATCGATTGACTTATTATTTTCATTAAAGATTTCTCGGCCGGGCTCGGTGGCTCAGCCTGTAATCCCGTGCTTTGGAAGGCCAAGGTGAGTGGATTGCATGAGCCCGTGGGTTCGAGACCTGCCTGGGCAACTTGACGAGACCTCATCTCTACAATAAATCAAAAAAATTAGCCGGGCATGGTAGCGTGCGCCTGTAGTTCCAGCTACTTGGAAGGCTAAGGCGGAAGGATCGCCGGAGCCCAGCAGGTGGAGGCTGCGGTGACTGGGAGCGTGCCACTGCACTCCAGTCTGGGCAACAGAGTGAGACTCCAACTCAAAAAAAAAAAAAAAAGATTTCTCTGTAACATGTGATGCTGTATGATATTATTTTAGCCACAGCGACCTTCTTTTCAAACGGGAGTCAATCTTCTCACCCCCTGCTGCTGCTTTATCGACTATGTTTATGTAATATTCAAAATCCTCTGTTGTCATGTTAACAATGTTCACAACATGTTCACTGGGGGTAGATACCAGCTCAAGAACTCACTTTCTTTGCTCACCCATAAAAAGTAACTCCTCATCCTTTCAAGTTTTATCATTAGACTGTAGCAATTCAGTCACTTCTAATTCTAGTTTTCTTGCTATTTCTACCACATCTGCAGTTACTTCCTCCAGTGAAGTCGTAGATAACTCAAAGTCATCCAGGAGGGTTGGAATCAACTTCTTCCAAATGCCTGTGAGTGTGGATATTGTGACCTCCTCCCATGAATCATAAATGTTCTCAGTGGCATCTAGAATGGTGGATCCTTTCCAGGAGGTTTCCAATTTACTTTGCCCAGATCCATCAGAGGAATCACTGTCTATGACAACTATAGCCTCAGGAAAAGTATTTCTAAAATAATAAGACTTGAAAGTTGAGACTCCTCCTTGATCCGTGGGCTGAAGAAGGAATATTGTGTTAGCAGATGTGAAAACAACATTAATCTCCTTGTACATCTCCATCAGAGTTCTTGGGTGACCAAGTGTGTTGTCACAGTAATACTTCAAAAGGGATTTTTTTTTCTGAGCAGTAGTTCTCAACAGTAGGCTTAAAATATTCAGTAAGCCATACTGTAAACAGATATGCTGTCATCCAGGTATTGTTATTTCATTTATAGAACACAGGCAGAGTAGACTTAGCATAATTCCTAACAGCACTAGGATTTTCAGAATAGTAGGTGAGCACTGGCTTCAACTTAAAGTCACGAGCAGCTGCATTAGCTCCTACGAGAGAGTCAGCCTGTCCTTTGAAGCTTTGAAGCCAGGCATTGACTTCTTCTCTCTAGCTGTGGAAGTCCTAGATGGCATCTCCTTTCAATAGAATTGAAAATCTGTTGTTTAGCATAGTTACATTCATTGATGACCTTAGCTGGATTTTTCTAGATAACTTGCTGCAGCTTCTACATCAGCACTCACTACTTCACTCTGCATGGAGAAGCAAAGGAGATGGAGATAGCATCTTTCCTTAACCTTCATGAACCAACCTCTGCTAACTTCAAACTCTTCTGTGGTTTCCTCACCTCACTCAGCCTTCACAGAATTGAAAAGAGGTAGGGCCTTGCTGTGGATTAGGCTTTAGCTTAAGGGAATGCTGTGGCTGGTTTCATCTTCTCTCCAGATCATTAAAGCTAACTCCATACCAGCAGTAAGGCTATTTTGCTTTCTTATCGCTTGTGTGTTAACTGGAGTAGCACTTTTAATTTCCTTCAAGAATTTTTCCTTTGCATCACAACTTGGCTAACTATTTGGCACAAGAGGCCTGGCTTTCACCCTGTCTTAAGTTTTGATATGCCTTCCTCACTAAGCTTAATCATCTCTACCTTTTGACTTAAAATGAGAAGCATGTGACTCTTTCTTTCACTTGAACACGTAGAAGTCATTGCAGGGTTGTTAACTGGGCTAACTTCAATATTGTTATGTGTCAGGGAATAGAGAGGCCCAATAAGAGAAAGAGAGAACGGAACAGCCAGTCGGAAGAGCAGTCAGAATACACACAACATTTGCGAATTAAGTTTGCTATCTTATATGGGACCGGTTCACGGCACCCCAAAACAACTGCAACAGTAACATCAAAGATTACATCACCAATCACGATGATAGATATAATAAAAATGAAAAAGTCTGAAATATTATGAGAGCTCCAAAATGTGACACAGAGATACAAACTGAGCACATGACTTTGGGAAAATGGCACCCACAGACTTGCTCACTGCAGGGTCGCCACAACTCTTCTGCAGATTTTGTAAAACATGCAATATCTTCAAAGTGCAATAAAGCAAAGAGCAATAAAACGAGGTGTGCCTGTATTGAAAGGTATAAGCCAAGCTAACAAAGTGCTCTATGTGGCATTTTTGCTCTCCTATCTCAACAAATATAACTCCCTAATGACAAGGAAAGCCAGTTTCAAATTTAGAATTCTTGGACTCCTTGGAATTTTGGACCAGAATCGGCAATACCAAGCAAGCTGCCCTCCCCCCACCCACCCCACCGGCAGCCCACCCCCTTCTCCTCTTACCCCTACACCCCTCCACACCTCACGGGGCCTGCATGAACAAACGCGGGCCCTATCCACACTCTACAGCCCACCAATAACTGCTCCTGGGGATCTAAGGATGTGCAAACTGGTGGTGTGGTCCACCCTCATGAGCACAGATCCAGGGATGAAGTCCTCTCAGGCTCTCAGCAGCCACTGACAGGAATTCTAGAGTCCTGGTACCATTGACAGGCTGCCAGTCTAGAAGGAACAGCATGGACCCAGGTGGCACATCGTCTTGGGTCCATAGAGTCCTCACCCCTGGAGAGAGACCCAATTGAATGAGGGCTCAAAGCACAGGGCCCGGGGCGGAGGTTCCACTTGTCAGTCAGAAGGCAGAACTGTTCTCAGTAAAAGCCTGACAAGGACACCTGGTTGTCTAAAACAGAGAAGTATGATTCACAATCAGCACCTTCAGATCTTCTTTCTCTGCAGGTGAAAACAGAGGAGAGACAGCAGTGATTGCAAGGCCTTAGAGGGTTCACACCAAGACCGGCCCTGGGTCAACCCAGCCCTTGAAGCTGGCTGCTCCCCTGCTTGAAAGGACTCTTTTCAGCTCCCCTGGCAAAATAATCTGAAGCTCTGAGGTGGCCCACACTGGAGGTGGGGGTGAGGGGTACTCACTCAAACAGAGGTGTCAGAACTGAAGCAAGAAGGAGGTGAGAGACTGGTGGGACATGGATGTGGATGGAGGACAAGCAGCCTGGACCCCAGAACCCTCTAGCATCTGAATGTGAGCTACACGGTGCAGGAAGCTTCGAGTGCTCTCTGCAGAAATTCAAGGCTCTTCAGAGTTTACTAATGCACTAAGAGCTTGAAAATCCAAAGAAGTGACTCAACCTACTTGAGGAAAAGTATATTTCACCTGATTTTCTGTGTGACTCCAGAGTCACAGAAGTTCCCTGACCTTTCCTAACTTTTCACCTCTAGTCGTGGGTCCAGGACACTGGGAACTCAATACTAAGAGTTCAAAAACACCTGCATGCAAGGAGTAAAGCAGGACACCAAAGCGGGGTGGGTGTGCTTCATGGGGGACAAGGGGCCTGGAGAGCTGCCCCCCAGAGCCGCTCACCCATACTAACATGGAGCTTTTGATCCTCCTCTGGTAAATACCTATAAAGAATATGGAAGGGAACCGTCTTGTGCAGTGAGAGCTACAGAGGAGGCGGGGGCAGGGAGGTGGAGAAGGGGAAGTGGGGGGAGTTCAGAGCTCCTGGGCTCCCCCACGGCATGTAGCTCAAAGGACCAAGTGAGGAACAGAGCTTCAAATGGAAGAGGCAAGGCACCCTAAAGCCCCTGCTGCCGGCGGCCCCACCCTTACGGAGTCCAGCTCTCTGGACTTCCTCCTTTCTGAGGCTGCTGATTTGTTTTTTATTGTTTCTAAATCCAAATATTTCTCAGCTTGGGAAAGGTTCACTTCTTGTGACCAAACATGAAGTCTTAGGTTGTGATAAAGCAACAGAAGATTTCCCCACGAGTGTATCACCAACCCAAGGGCTCCCCAGAACCTCCCTCCCCAGACCCCCCTGGAATGCACACGTCATCCATTACCATTACCCAAATGCTTCTACACAACACAAGGTGGCATTACCTTGGTGCATGGCAGGAGAAATTGGACAGCTGATCCCCAGCGACTCGTCCTCTGGGAATGTCTCACAGAAATCTCGTAGCATGGCCGTCCCCAGGCCTTGGCGACGGTGCTTCCTCCTAACAAACACGGTATCAAAGACAGGCAGCTGGTAGCATGCACCGGTGCCGTCACCACACAGGCTGCCTGAAGGGAAAACAAGAGGCACACACTGTCCCTTGGGCTTACTGCTGACACATCAGTACCCTGCAGGGGTTCTGAGCAGCCAGGGTCACGGGTTCCACCTGGAAGCAAGGTTAGCTACACAAGCTAAATAAGTGATGCTAAAACTGCAAATCATTTCAAACCACCAATTCTCCAGTTGACCGTCCTTTTTCTTTAAATACTCATATGTCTTTAATTGCTACAAGGGCAGCCACTAGACCATTAGACTGAAATGAAAAGCAAACCTGGGAGACAGGCCAAACAAGGTCACTCATGCACCCAGCCTCCTTGGATCCCTCCCCTCACTGTGCATGGTTTGATGAGACCCTTGGAGTCAACGAGGACTGTCTGGGCAAGACCAAAAGTCCATACCCATCTCTAGGGTATGGATTTGTTTTAATAACTAACAAGGGCTCACCATGTCCAGTTACAACAAAGTGCAGCCAAACAGACACAGCACCAGGCCCTGTTCCCATAAGACATGAATGACCCTGCTGCAGCAGAGAAATAGAGGCAACAGTGGTACCCTTACCATATTTCCATTCTGAACCTAACTTGATTGCAACCAAGGTCAACACCGGCATGTTGCCATTTCTGCAAATAAGAACTTGGCCTTGCAGTCAGCCACCCTGTCATTGCCCTAATCAGAAAATCAATCCCACACTGCCTCACCCTCCTCACTTCTAAACAGCACAGGTGCCGGGGCTCTAGATGCAACAGAATAAGAAAACAAATATATAGCATATTCAGCCCCTGTTGGAAGAGACAGTATTTGTCCCTGCCAATATTTAGAAGGTGGGTAATGCCCCAACAGAAAAAGACTCATATTCTAATCAGACGGACTGAATTACAAAGAGACGCACAACCACAATTGTGTAAATTGTTTGCACAAATGGCAGCCATTATTCCCTTGCTATATCCTCACCACTTAGTATCTGATTTTGAACTTCCTCTTATCAAGAGACAGGTCAGTTTCCCCTCACCTTCAGTCGGCTGGCCTTGTGATTCTCTGTAAGTAACAGAATGAGGCAGAGTGGCAATTCTAAGGCATGAGGCATGACAGAATGTGGCACAAGGCTAAGCCCAGTCTCGTAGGGTCTAAAGCATCTCTATTCTCTCCCAGAGCCCTGTGACACACCACAAAAGCAAGCTGAGACTAGTCTGCCACCTGGAATATGGTCCAGGTGTTCCTGCTATCTAACTTGTCTCAAGAATCAGAGCCACCTACCTGACAGGCAGGTCATTGTGGGCACACAAGCCCAGCATAGACTTGGAAAACCACCTAGTCTCTGAGCCCAACCCAAACCATCAACCAAAATAATCGTCAGCTAAATAAGTAGTTGTCATTTTATGCCAAAAAATGAATTTAAAGATAAAAAATCTATGGTCAATAAGGAACTTCAATTCACTTGAGACACTAATTATAAAGTATTTGGGATTTTGACTTCAATGTGCTTGAGATAATAGTACCAACTGGTTTGGAATTACAAGGGAGGACCCCAAAAAACCCCAGCATTTATTTATTTAAAAATTGTGTATTTATTCTTACATGCTTAAACTTTGGCCATCTTCAAAGTACTCTCTGTTTGATGCAATATACCTATTGAGATGCTTTTTCCACTATGTAAAACAGTTTTTGAACTTGTCTATTTTGATGACTTATAGTACTTCTGCCATTTTGTGTTTCCCTTTGAGAACTTTTTTCATTCAGGGAAACAAGCAAGGAAAAAAGTAGCAGGGGTGAGATCGGGTGAATAGGGAGGATGGGGCATGGGGTCATGCCATTTTTGGTCAAAAACCACTGAACACTCAGCGTGGTGTGGGCAGGTATGCTGTCATGGTGGAAAAATCAGTTACCTATTTGCCATAACTCAAAACTTTTTCCCACAAATTGTGATGCAGCCTTCTCAAAGTTTCCGGATAAAAACTTGGGTTGACTGTTTGATCCAGGGGATCAAATTCCAGTTTTTTGGGGGGTCCTCCCAGTATATTACTTCAATTTATAGAAAATGAGAATAATGTTCTTCTAATGATAAAGTCTTCCAATGCTAAAAAAAGTTTAAAATTAAATAAAAATACAATTCCATTCACAACAGCATTAGATAAAAGTAAATGCTTAAGAATATATATATATATATATATTTTTTTTTTTAAGAATATATTTAACAAAAGAACCCGCAAACCTTGAACACTAAAAACTACAAAACATTGTTGAGGGAAGTTGAAGACAATCTAAATAAACAAGAGAAGTTCCATGTTCATGGATTAGATGACTCAATAATGCTAAGATGGCAGTTCTTCGCCAAATTGATCTATATGTAAATTCGCTGCTAGCCATGTCAAAATCCTATCTGTAATGCTACAAAGAAGCATATGAAAAGATGCTCCTCATCATGTCATTAGGGAATTGCATGTTAAAACAATCAGATACCACTACACATCTATTAGAATGGCCAAAATCCTGAACATTGACAACGCCAAACACTGGTAAGATGGCCAGGCTCAGTGACTCAGCCTGTAATCCCAGCACATTGGGAGGCCGAAGCGAGTGGATTGCCTGAGCCTGCGTGTTCAAAACCCACCCGGGCAACTTGGCGAGACCTCATCTCTACAATAATTTTTTTTTTAAATTAGCCAGGCGTGGTCGCGCGCGCCTGTAGTTCTGGCTACTTGGAAGGCTGAGGCAGAAGGATCACCGGAGCCCAGCAGGTCGAGGCTGCGGTGGCAGGGAGCATCTGGACGACAGAGTAAGACTCCAACTCAAAAAAAAAAAAAGCACTGGTAAGGATATGGAGCAACAGGAACTGTCATTCATTGCTGCTGAGAATGCAAAATAGTACAGCCAGTTTGGAAGACGTTTTGGCAGCTTCTTACAAAACTAAACATCTTCTTATCTTGTGATCCAGCAGTTGCACTCCTTGATAGTAACTCAATGGAGCTGAAAACTATACTCACACAAAAACCTGCATACACATGTTTATAGCAGCTTTATTCATAATTACGAAAACTTAAAAGCAAGCAAGATGTACTTCAGGAGGTGAACGGATACATAAACTGTGATTCATCCAGACAATGGAATGTTATTCAGCACTAACAAGAAATGAGGTATCCAGCTATGAAAAGACACAGGAAAACTTTAGAGGTGTGTTACTAAGTGAAAGAAGCTAATCTCAACAGGCTACATTCCGTCGGATTCCAACTACATAATGTGATGCATGATGATTTGGATTTTTCAGTTTTTTGGGTTTTTAATGTTTTTTTAAGACAGGGTCTCACTTTGCCACCCAGGCTGGAGTTCAATAGTGCCATCATAGCTCACTGCACCCTCAAACTCCTGTGTTCAAACAATCCTCCCACCTCAGCCTCTGTGTAACTGGGACTTCAGGTGCATGCCACCGCACCTGGATAGTTTTTTTTTATTATTATTATTTTCTGTAGAGACAGGGGTCTCACTATTTTGCCCAGGACAGACTCAAACTTCTTTGTTTTTTTTTAAGACTCGAACTTCTGGCCTCAAGCAATCCTCCCACCTTGGCCTCCCAAGGCTCTGGTATTACAGGCATAAGCCACCAGGCTCAGCCCATAATGACATTTCTGTCAACAATGGACCACATAGACAATGGTGGTCCTATAAGATTATTATGGGGCAGAAAAATTCCTGTTCCCTAGTGGTGTCATAACTATAGTAATGTCATAGTACAACATATTACTCATGTGTTTGTGCAGATGCTGGTGTAAACAACCTTACTATGCTGCCATTTATATACAAGTATGGGACATAAAACTAAGTACTGACCATAATACTTAATCGTGATGATCAGTGATATATTACTGATTTGTGTATTTCCTATACTCTACTTTTATCTTATTTTCTTTTTATTTTTAAGTATTTATTTATTTATTTTTCAGTCAGATTCTCACTCTGTCACTCAAGTTGGAGTGTAGTGTCACGATCACCGCTAGTGCAGCATCAACCTGCTGGACTCAAGCAATCCTTCCGCCTCAGCTTTCCAAGTAGTTGGGACCACAGGTGCGTGCCACCACACCCAGCTAATTTTTTTGTATTTATTGTAGAGACAAGGTCTCATCATGTTGCCCAGGCTGGTCTTGAACTCCTGGGCTCAAATAATCCTCTCGCCTCAGCCTCCCAAAGTGCTGGGATTATGGGAGTGAGCCACTGTATCTGGCATACAGTTTTTTTGTTTGCTTGTTTTTGTTTTTGTTTTGAGTTGGAGTCTCACTCTGTCGCCCAGGCTGGAGTGCAGTGGTACACTCACGGTCACCCCAGCGTTGACCTGCTGAGCTCCCACGATCCTTCCGCATCAGCCTTCCAAGTAGCTGGAACTACAGGCGCACACTACCATGCCCTGCTAATTTTTGATTTACTGTAGAGACGAGGTCTCACCAAATTGCTCGGGCTGGTCTCAAACCCACGGGCTCAGGCAATCCACTTGCTTCAGCCTCCCAAAGTGCTGGGATTACAGGCTGAGCCACTGAGTCTGGCTACATATTTTTATTTTAGAGTGTACAACTTCTACTTGTTAGAAGAAGAAAAAAAACTTAACTGTAAAACAGCCTCAGGCAGGTCCTTCAGGAGGTACTCCAGAAGAAGGCATTGTTATTACAGGAGATGACAGCTCCGTGTGTTATTAACCCTAAAGACCTTCCAGTGGAACAAGATGTGGAGGTGGAAGACAGAGATATTGATGATCCTGACCGTAGGCTAATGTGTGTGTTCGTGTCTTCATTTTTTTTTAAGTTTTAAAAGTTTTTTTTATTGTAAAAAGTTTATAGATTAAGAATATAAAGAAAGGACATATGCACAGCTGCACAATGGGTTTGTGTTTTAAGCTACACAAGAGTTCAAAAGTTTAAAAAGTTAAAAGGTTTATAAAGTAAAAAAAATTACAGTAAGCTAAGGTTAACTTATTATTGAAGAAAAAAAAATTTTTTTTTTTGAGTTGGAGTCTCACTCCCTCGCCCAGACTGGAGTGCAGTGGCCGCTCCTGGCCACCGCAGCCTCGACCCTGCTGGGCTCCGGCGATCCTTCCACCTCATCCTTCCGAGTAGCTGGAACTACAGGCACGCCCTACAATGCCTGGCTCAAAAAATTTTTTTAATTTAGTGTAGCCTAAGTGTACAGTGTTTATAAGGTCTACAATAGTGCACAGTATTGTCCTGGGTCTTCACCTTCACTCCCACTCACTCGCTGACTCACCCAGAGCAGCTTCCAGTTCTGCAAGCTCCACTTACGGGAAGTAAACTATACAGGTGTGCCATTTTTTAAAATCTTCTCTACCTCATTTTTACTGTACCTTTTCTGTCTTTAGGTATGTTTAGATACATAAGCACTTACCATTGTGTCACAACGGCCTACAGTATTCAGCACAGTCACATGCTGGGCAGGTTTGTAGCCTAAGAGTAACAGGCTAGACCATGCGGCCTAGGTGTGTAATAGGCCATACCATCTAGGTTTGTGTGAGTGCACTCTATGATGTTCACGTCAAGACAGCATCACTTAATTCTGCATTTCTCACGAAGTATCCCTGTTACTAAGTGACAAGTGACTGTTTATGATATTCTGGAAAAGACAAAACTATGGAGGCAGTTAAAAGATCACTGGTTATCAGGGGTATATGTTGGGAGGATAAATACACAGAGCACAGAGAATTTTTAGGGCAGTGAAACTACTCTGTATGATATTACAGTGGTGGATACATGTCATCAGATATTCGCCAAAATGCATAGAAGGTACAACACAAAGAACAAACCCTGATGCAAACTATGAACTTAGGTCATAAAAAACAATAATGTGTTCTCATGAGCTGAATTGTGTCTCTCCAGTATTTAAGGCCCAAACCGCTGGTATCTCAGAGTGTAATTATATTTGGAGATAAGGTCTTTAAATGAGGTGATTAAATCAAAATGAGGTTATTAGGATGGGCACTAATCCTGTCTGACTGGTGTCCCTAGAAGAAGAAATTTGGACATATAGAAAGACATCAGAGATGCCCAAGCAATGATAAGACAAGCAGACACAGCTAGAAGGTGACCATCTGCAAACCAAACCTCTGACAGCTTGATCTTGCACTTCTAGCCTCCTAGAACTGTGAGAAAATAAATTCTTTTGTAAGTCCCCCAGTCTGTGGTATTTTGTTATGAAAACCCCAGCAGGCCGGGCTCGGTGGCTCAGCCTGTAATCCAGCACTTTGGGAGGCTGAGGTGAATGGATTGCCTAAGCCCGTGGGTTTGAGACCAGCCCGGGCAATTTAGCGAGACCTCGTCTCTACAAAAAATAAAAAATTAGCTGGCGTGGTAGCACACACCTGTAGTTCCAGCTACTTGGAAGGCTGAGGCAGAAGGATCACAGGCACCCAGCAGGTCAACGCTGGAGTAGCTGTGAGTGTGCCACTGCACTCCAGCCTGGGCAACAGAGGGAGACCCCAACTCAAAAAAAAAGAGAAAGCCCCAGCAAACTAATGGATGTGTCAATATTGGTGCACCAATTGTAGCAAACATACCATTCCAATGCAATGTGTTAGTAATAGAGTAAACAGGGAGATGGGGGATACAGGAGAACTCTCCAAACTTTCTCTTCCATTTTTTGTAAACCTGAAACTACTCTAAAAATAGTCTATTAATTTTTTATTATTTATTATTTATTATTTTTATTATTATTTGTATTGGGTATTTTTAAAAATGAGATTGGCATGCTGCCCATCGAAAGAGGTCTGGATAAAAATAATGTGGTACATACACATGATGAAATATTATGCAGCCATAAAGAAGGACAAAATTATGAACTTCGCAGCAACTTAGATGGACTTAGAGTCTATAATACTGAGTGATCTATCACAGAAACAAAGAACTGAGTATCACATGTTCTCACTCATAAGTGGAACTTGAACAATTATCATAATATAATAAGAAAGGGATTGGCAGTAGTGGGAAACTGCCAGGGTTGGGGGAGCACACCTCATCAACAAGGGTACCTACATAATAAACATTTGTATACCTAACCCTGAATTGTACCAAATAAAAAATTTTTTTAAATTAAAATTAAAATGAAATGCGATTGGGTCCTTACCTCATATCATATACAAAAATTAATTCAAGATGTATCATAGACATAACTGTAAGTGCTAAGACTATAAAGCTTTTAGAAAAGAGAGAAAAAAAATCTTCACAAGCTTCGGTTAGGCAGAGTTCTTAGATTCAACACCACAAGCAGTCGGTTGACAAACCTAATTTTATCAAAGTTTAAAACTGTTTTGCTTCAAAAGACACCACTATGAAAATGAAAAGACAAACCACCAACTGAAGAAAATGTTTACAAATCACATTTCTTTCTTTTTGTTTTTTGTTTTGTTTCCAGATATAAGTCTTGTATCAGAAATGTGATTTATGCTGGGCTCAGTGACTTAGCCTGTAATCCCAGCACTTTGGGAGGCCAAGGCGGAAAGATCACTTGAGGCCAAGAGTCTGATACCAGCCTGAGCAATAGAGTGAGACTTGATCTCAATAAAAATAAAAAAGACAGCTAGGCTTGGTGGCATGTGCCTATAGTCCCAGCTACTCTGTAGGCTGAGGAGAGATGACTTGTATGACCCTAGGGGTTTGAGGCTGCAGTGAGCTAGTATTGAGCCTCTGCACTCCAGCCTGGGTGACACAGAAAGACACTGTCTCTTAAAAACAAAACAAAACAACAGGGACAAAAAAACAAAACAACACTTTTGGCCTACTAGAATGGTGATAACAAAAAAGACAAGTAATAATCAATGTTGACTAGGATATGGAGAAACTAGAATACTGCTGATGGAAATGTATCATGGTATACAGCCACTTTGTGAAATAGTTTGGAAGTTACTTAAAAGTTACATACAAACTTACCAAATGACCCAGCAATTCTAGTCCTAGGCATCTACCAAAGAGAAACGAAATACGTCCACACAAAGACATGTATGTGGATTCATTTATAGCAGGATTATTCATAATAGCCCCAAACTGAAAACAACCCATCAATTCATAAATGCATAAACAAAATGTGATATTCCTACAATGGAATACTACTCAGCAATAAAAAGGAATGAAATACTAATACATGCTACAATTTGTATTAAAGTCATAAAAGCCACGCTAAGTGAAAAAAGCAAGATGCAAATGACTACATTTTTATCTTTCCAGTTAAGTGAACTGTCCAGAAAAAGAAGTTAATAGAGACAGAGAGTAGATTCGTGGTTCCCTGGAGCTGGGATGGAAACAGACTGACAGCAAATGAATAACCCTTCTGGGTGGTGATGGAAATGTCTTAAAACTGGGTTTTGGTAGGGTGGGCGCAGTGGCTCATGCCTGTAATCCCAGAATTTGGGGAGGCTGAGGTGAGAAGATTACTTGAGCCCAGGAGTTTGAAAGCAGGCTAGGCAGCATAGTGAGACCCTGTCTCTACAAAAAATCAAAAAATTAGCCCAGTGTGGTGGCATACACCTGTAGCCTCAGCTATTTGGGAGACAGTCCAGGAAGTCAAGTCTGAGTAGCTGTGATTATGCCACTGTACCACAGCCTGGACAACAGAGTAAGACCCCCAACTCAAAAAAAAAAAAAGAAACATTTTTAAATTTAAAAAATGGATTTTGGTGACACATTCTCTAAATTTGCTAAAAATTATTGATTTGTACATTTATAATAGGCAAATTTTATGAAATGTAAAATTCAACTTTAACAAAATTGATTTTTAAAAGATACAATGAATCATGATTTTCTAGAAAAAGACTGAATCAAATCAAGTATGTAAAGGGAAAAGAATAACTTTACAGTGAAGAAACCTGACAGAGTAATTTGTCAGGTTTCTTAATTGAGTAATTTGAGTTTTCAGTAGTAGTAATATTAGTATTAGACACCCCACCCCTCTGATGTGATGTGAGAATAAAGCTGCTTCCCTTTATCCCCTCAACCCATAACTCCAGTCTAGTCATGAGAAAACATCAGATAAATATAAATTCAGGGACATTCTACAGATCACCCAACCAATAATACTCCTCAAAAGTGTCTAGATGATGAAAAACAAGGAAAACCAAAAAAGTTCAGATTGGAAGAGAAGACTAAAGAGACCTGAAGACTAAGTGCAATGTGGTGTCCTGGATTAGATCATGAAAGAAAAAAAAGACATTGGTAGAAAATTAACCAGTGTTAATGTCTTTGTTTTCCTCATTGTGTTATGGTAACAGAAGATGTTGACATTAGAAGAGGGGTGAAGGACCCATCAGAAATTGTCTGTACTATTCTTTCAAAACAAGCAGCTAGAGAAATAAGAGAAGAAGAAAAAACAAAAATACTCCACCAGCCTTTTCTGAAGATTAATCACCTATTCTGGTTGGCCAAACAAAACCCATTTTATAGCATCAATTCCAAAAGCCAATTCTTATTGAAACTTAATTATGAACAAGGGCTGAGGAAGTAAGCAGGCCATGTTCAAATTGACTTTCTTCTCATAATAAGAACATAAAGGCCAAAAAAAAATCATTGCAACATAGCACAGAATAGCTGGTATGGGCCCTAGCAATTATCTTTTCCATTCTACCCATTTTACAGACATGATAGGGTCAAAAAAAGGTTAAAAACATGGAGGACATGGAACTTTGCTCAGCTGTCTGAGGATGCCTCTCTTAAACTCATGGGGCATCTGTTGATTCCAGAACAAACCAAGATCTAACTATACAACCAAGTAGCTGGTGGCAGAACTGAGCCAAGAACTAAAAGCTCCTGGTGCCCTTTCTTCTTCTTTCTGGCTGCTTCATGTCACCTTCACCAACTACACATGTTGTCTCTATACCTAACAACACTTGAAAGATTAAAGCCTATTCCAAAGGTGTGTTATCCAAAATCAGAATAAAGCCGCTATCCCTCACGTAGACCTAAATATCCAGAAAGGCCTGCTACGTGAGGATAATTACTCCTGAAAAAAAAGTCATGGGAACAAATCAATGGAGGCCATAAGTCATAGTAAATAGTCGAGGAATGGAGGGTAGGCTTGGCAAAGGACAGACCAGTCAGAATGTGTCAATCTATGAGGTCACAGCAGGGTGAATTGACCAAACTGTCAGTAATGTGAGATGATTTTAACCACAAATGCTAATAGTAGAAAACAAGAAAGGCCGAAAATGAACATGCCCAGTATCAGAATTTACAAGATTGAAAAAGAACAGAAAAAACCCAATGAAAATAAAGGGAAGAAGACAAAAAAGATAGAAGTTAATTAAATAGAAAGCAAAGATACAGCAGAAAGGAGTTTTTAAAAATTCAAGAGTTGCTAAAGTGAATAAAAGATATAATACATAAAGTATATTAGGAATTAAAATAGAGATATCACTATAGACATGGCAAAAATTTAAAAGGTGAGAAAATATGATAATTTAAAAACAAATTAAAAGGACAAATCCCTAGGATAATACGACCCATCAGAACTGACTCAAGGAAAAACTGAAAGGACTAACTTGTCCTATGAACATTAAAATATTAAATCAGTAGTTTAAAACCCTCCCACAGTGAATACACCACACTGAGGTGGTTTTAGAGATAAGTTCTACCAAACTTCCAAGGAACACCTTCCAGAGAACCAAAAAAGAGACACCATCTTCCGACTTAGTCTATGAGTATAACTTTCAAGGTAAAAAAAAAAAAAGGACAGTCAAGGATAGAAAACACAGTAGGGAGACCCAAACTTTACCTGTATGATATCCACTTGTATGCCTAATCCTGAATTGTGCCCCACATCTTTAAAATAAAATATATATATTAAAAAAACACAGTAAACAACAATCATTGCAAACCTAAAAAATGTATATATTGCCATTTTGGATTTAATAGGGTACACAAAGTTAATTTAGGTCACCATAGGGGGCAAGTTCCTCTACTCACTAACCTAGCTGTTCTGGAAGAAAAGCATGATTAATGTGGTATCTTGATGAAATCTTGACCAGGAGCACACACATAACAAAAGGGCCTGACCTTTAACACTCTGGGAATACCTGAAGAAGAAGCCTCTGAGAGAAAAAGGCAAAACCTCCCCCCAAAAGTAAACAACATGGAGTTAACATACTGTCTCTTAATAATAATGTACCCCAAACCCCCAAACAAAGAAAAAAGAAAAATAGGGTTACTTTAATAATGAATAATCTAAGACAGAATTCACAGATGGTCCACCAGGAAATAATAGGGGCAGACAGCCAGAAAATAACAGAAGAAACTGTATCTACTTCAAAAAAAGAGATTTGTCAGAAAGGAAGAAGATTAAAAAGACAACTGGCGTCCGGGCTCAATGGCTCAGTCTGTAATCCCAGCACTTTGGGAAGCCAAGGAGAGTAAATTGCCTGAGCCCACGGGTTATAGACCAGCCCAGGCAACTTGGCGAGACCTTGTCTCTACAATAAATCAAAAATTAGCCGGTTGCGGTAGCACACGCCTGTAGTTCGGGCTACTTGGTAGGCTGAGGTGGAAGGATCGCTGGAGCCCAGCAAGTCAATGCTGGGGTGGTTGTGAGTGTGCCACTCACTGCACTCCAGCATAGGCAATGGAGTGAGATGCCAACTCAAAAATAAATAAATAAGTAAATAAATAAAAGACAACTGGCAAGACATATTTCCCTGTCCAGTTATGAGGACACAGCATTCATCCACTTGAAAAGATGCAGCACCGGGCTCGGTGGCTCAGCCTGTAATCCCGCGCCTTTGGGAGGCTAAGGTGAGTGGATTGCCTGAGCCCGCAGGTTCGAGACCCGCTGGGCAAGCAAGACCTCATCTCTACAATAAATCAAAAAATTAGCCGGGCGTGGTAGCGTGCGCCTGTAGTTCCAGCTACTTGGAAGGCTGAGGCGGAAGGATCGCCGGAGCCCAGCAGGTCAAGGCTGTGGTGGCCGGGAGCAGCCACTGCACTCCAGTCTTGGCGACAGAGTGAGACTCCAACTCAAAAAAAAAAGAAA